>VZDJ01000076.1:11401476-11463474 GCA_008694505.1 Cyanoderma ruficeps | reverse complement strand
ACAGTCCTCTGTCATGGATGACATTGAGGAGTGGCTCAGTACCGACTTGGTGAGACTCTTTATATTTTCATTTTTCACTTGCATGGGTAACTTTCAATGCATTGCTGAGTTCCTGGTACTTCTCATAGCGGGAAGCAGTGAAACTTCCCAAGAAGAGAGTTTGGTTCCCTTTGAAGGGGATGTTTAAGCAGGAGGAGTCAGGGTAGTGTTCAGCAAACATTCAATCAAAACACTTTTTTTCTGAGCTGTTTTATTTTCCCTTCTCCATGTGAAAATCACAGAATAGCATGTGTTCCAGAAAATGTGGGATTCTGATCCTCAAATAGGAAAGCATTAAATATGGGCTGAATTTTTCTGCACCAGATTTTAAAGTTCATGTTTAAAGCTGCGTTATTTAGACAGGATCTAAGTTCATGCTTATGTTGAGGCATGCTTTTAAGAGATGCTGGATCAGGGCTTAGATTCCTTTCAAATCAAGATGTCTCTGTTAAACTGGCAGGCAATCTTGACATGTTTCATAATAGTAACAATAAAAATTTATAACAGTCTCTCTTCGATGTTTATAACTTTCTCCTAAATTATTATTGTCTGGAAATTATTAAACAAACAAACAGAAAGCAGAACTAAAAGTAGCTCTGCCTTCACCCTGGAGTTTGTTTTGCTGTCCCAACACACATTTGGTTTAAGCAGGATACAACTAATACACATTTACTCTGTTTTGGGTTTTTTTTTCAATGTAAGCATATGACTCGAATCAACCAAGTGCATTTTGGGGGGTAGGTGGTGGGTTGTGTTCACACTGTTCTTTTAAACATGGTTTTAGTGAACTGATCTTACGGTCACCATATCCCCAAAGATCATCTCCTTCCATTCTTCCGGCTTCAGGCAGAAAACTCCCAACTCCTTAGGGTCTCCCCCAGCCCCTTGCTGAGCCTGCTCGGCTCCCAGCTGGGAGCTGTGGGATTCAGCTGGAAGCAGAGCTGCAGGCACGCTCTGGCACGTCAGCCCCGTGCTCTGGCACTGGAGGAGCTGGTTGTACTGGAGGGAAGAAAATTCTCCAGCTCTCCAGAGGTGCCTGAAGTGCTTAAACAGATTCTGGGTTCAGTGTTTGGTTTTGGCAGACTTGACTGGCTGTCTCTGAAATGTCACTGGGTTCCAGCTGCAGGTAGGCTTGTCAGGCCTCGGTACAGGAGTCACTTTCAAATTTAATTACAAACTGGCCTCATTTTGTTAAAGAAATACAGTAAATGTAGCATGTCCACTCTGCTTAACCAATAAACTTTTGTCTTTGCCATTTAAATTAATTTAGAGGGAGAGAAGATCTAAAGGAGAAATATGGAGGTAGCTCTGTGCATCTGTCATCCCCAGCACAGACTTGCTCAAAAGGAACAAAGCAGACAATTGTCCTGGAAATGCCTGAGCAAGCCTGGGGATGTCCCTGGGTCCCCATCCCAACCCTATGTGGGTGCAGCAGAGAGATGCCTGTGAAAATTTGGACTGGATTTTTGTTTTTCACTCTGGGTCCCCTCCTCCTTGTTTTGTTAACAGCTCATTTCAATTCTCTACTTCCCAGCTGAGGAAGCTGCAGGTTAGGTTAGATAATTGTTATTTCCTTACTCTTTTTGGGGTACACTGGGACAAAAAGCAGCTCTGCCTGTGAAGAGGCTGCTGTGTGAACCTTTGGGAACCTCAGTGCATTAAGAAGGCAGGAGATGCTCAGGCTCTAAATAATGTGAGGCCAGTCAGTATGTTCCTGGTCCTGGTAGAGAAGCCAAGTATAGACAAATACTTCACTTTTTCAAAGCCATTTCAACATGAGGTTTTCAACCGGTATTTTTACCTATCTTAAACATCCTAGATAGATTGACAAGGATGCCTGTCCCTGGACTTTTAATATCATTATTTGAAATGCACATAATGCACAAACTGGTGGAAATGCAGTGACCCCGTGGCATTCCCAGCCTTTGATTCTGATGGACAAACACTAACTGCTGTCAGTATCCTTCATCCAGCTCACCGTGGTCTTGTCTTTGTACAGCATGGGCACAGGAAAGCTGCTATATTTTTGAAACGAACTCTCTCAGGAGGGATGTTGACCCCAAACAATTTTGCACGTGTCCTTTGTCAGCTAAAAACGCATTTTACTTGAAGACACAATGCCAACCACAGTCCTGACTTTTTTAAGGACTGTGTGACAGAAAAGATGCCATCTGGTACAGTGTGTGTGTGACTCACACAGCTCAGAATTACTGTCTGAAGGGGAAACAGCACTGGACTGACATTCAGATCCAACGGGAAAAGCTTAGCTATCCACCAGCAATCTTCAGCAGCACCTCAGTGCTCGTCCTCCTGCTCTGCAGTGAAATGTCAGTCCCCACTGGCCTCCCGACGTGGGAGCTGTGTGATTTCCCCAGGTCGCCCCGCTCCGATGGTTAATATGTGGAAACAAGTGGTGGAAACTGTCCAGTTGTATTAAAGGTGGAGGGGGTGACAGGGAAGGGGAAGCACTGCCTCTGCTCACGTGCCTTTTTGTTCCCATTGCAGAAAGGCAACGAGCTGGAAGAAGGAGTGACCAGTGAAGGTAAGCAGAGATGCCCGTGGCTATGAGCCATTCTCAGGTTAGTGCTCAGATGGAATTTGCTTTGATCCCTGCTGAGATGCTGCCTTCTCCCAGCCTGATGTTCCCTAGCACATGTTTCCATGCTCAGAAAGGCGGGAGGAGAGCATTTCACAGCAAAAGGTTCATATTTATGGTGTGGGGAGCCCACCTGGCTGTAAGTGCTTCCCTGCCATCTTCCTTGGCTGTGCTCTGTGTTTGTGCCAGCAGGAATGTGTCCCCAAGCTGCTCAGCCCTTTGGAATGATGTTTCCCTGGTTCTGTCACAGCCGGTGGCATAGTGTGGGTTTGATTCCAGCTGCTGCCTGTGCTCGGGTGTCTCCAAGGACGGCTGTACCCTTTCCCGAGGAAAAGGGTACCAGTATTTGTGCCTGCAAACACAGCCCGACAGGATGCCAGGCCCTGGAATTTCAGCCCCCGCCAACCTCTGTCCCTGGGGCCAAACCCACGGCCCCTTTTCTTACTTGCCTTCCTTCTCTTTTTGCATTGCAGAGTTTGACAAATTTTTAGAAGAGCGAGCCAAAGCGGCGGAGATGGTTCCCAATCTGCCATCCCCTCCTGTGGAAGCCCCCACCCCTCCGACAAATCCTTCCGGCAGGAAAAAGCAGGAGCGCTCGGAGGACGCCCTCTTTGCACTGTGAATGAAGGTGGCGCGGAGCCGCCCTCCCCGCCCCTGTGCTCCGCCGGCGAGTGTCGCCGCACGGCCACTTTGTCCTCCCACAGTCCTTGGCTAACAACGACTCCCGTCCNCCCCCCCCAACACCCATTCCATAGTTTGCTTCTCCTTCCCTCCCTCCCCAAATGATCCACCCCCACAAGCTGACTCTTTCTATTTAAATCCGACACGATTCCTGCCAGACCACGATTCTCCAGCACTCGCTTAATCCCCTCCTTCCTGTCCCAGCTGCACAAAACCAGCTCTTGATGCTGAAAACCCCTTCAGAATGCACGAGTACGTCACACTGGGCTGAAACAAAAGCCCAGGGGGGAGAGAGCAGCCTTGCCCTTCAATTTATGTAGGGATCATCCTCTTCTGTAGGCAGGTCCTGCCAAGTAGACGGCTCTGTCAATCAGCATGTAATTGACTGAGCTGGAATGTTCAGGGGGAGTGTGTCTTTATTTTTAGATAAAATGTTAATGTATTGGCTTTCGTGTTGGATTCGGCAGCAAGGAACAACTGTTCCCCTTTCAACATGTGCTTCACAAGTTAAAATCCTTTACTCTCCCACTCACACATCTCCTGGTACCATATGGTGGTCGCTTTTCCCCATTTTCTGTGGCGTTTCATTTCTAAATCTCACAGGGTATTTTTTGCCTTGTGTTTTATCTGGGCTTGCTCTAATTTGAAGCAGTCTGTTGGCCGTGTCCAGTAGCTCTGGCAGTTGATAAGAATGGAAAATGCTGGGCTAAATGGATGCTGTAACGATGGCACAGGAAGCACCTTGCTCTTTGGGAGACCGTTCTCACACAGGAATTCTCCTGGTGTGTTTGCCTTTTAAAATAGCTTGGTTATTTTCTCCTTACCTTAGACTCCTTTGATGACTGTAGAGCTAGCTCTGCATTTGGTGTAAACATCCATGCAGATGGATGGGACTTGCTCATGGATTGGGTGTGAACTGAGCTTCCTGGATTCCCTGCCATGCCTGGTAGGACAGACGTGCTAGTTCTTGGGGGTAGGGATGAGGAAAAGAGGCAAACCTCAGAGCTTTGTGTGGAACACTGAGGGAGATGGTTACCATGGAGGGATTAGCCGTGCCAGCCTGTGCTGGAGGTGAAACTCCTCATTTCCTTCCAGCTTTAGGCCTGAGAAAGTGTTGAAATGATTGTGACCGTGCTATTTGTAATTTTTGGAATGTCCTTTGATCCGTCTGCCCTTCATTAACTCCTGGCTCCTACGGGGCTGCAGTCTCTGTGCAAACAAGCATATTCCCTTGCTTGCCAGAGGCATGGCCGGGGTTCCTGCTCCTCTGAGGCTGCCAGAAGGGATTCCAGCATGTGTGCCTGCCTTGCTGGGCTGACAGGCAGAGCAGGAGCAGGCAGCTCCAGCCATCACTACATCCCCCAGCGTGTTCCTTGGGAGGAAGCCAGTGGCACAGGATAGCAGGATCAAAGAGAGAGCTGAGCAGTGCATGGCAGGAGAATCTCCCATCCTGACAGAGAGGCACTTTATCAGCTAAACGCCTGTGCAGGCAGCAGACTCCAGCCCTTCTTCCTCAGGGTGTTCTTGGCTTAGGCAACCTCCTTCTGGCCTGACATGTCTGAGCTTCCCAGGATGCTGATGTGTGTCAAGCTCTCTTGAAAGTCGTTCTAGGCCAAGTGATAGAAGCTTTTATCTGAGCATAGCATTTTATCAGCCCATACCATACTCTCTGAGGACCAGCCCCTTTGGGACGTTGTGACACACAAAGCCTGCTACCAAATGCCTGATCGCAGCGCTGATGGACTTTGGCAGCGGACACATTAATCTTTGAAGGGAAACGTCGTTTGGTGCAGGATTTCCAGGCCGTCCCAGGTCAGGTTTCACTCTGTGCTCTCCCTGCTCATTGTCTCCTCTATCCTACCCTGCCTGTAGCCTCTTCCAGGATCCCTCTATATGTAGCTGGGCCCAGGCAGGGCTGTCCTGCCACCCCTCTGCACTGACGTGACACCTCATCACTGCTCTGTGTAGCACGGCTTACAAATGGACAGGGAAAACCAGTTTAAGGACGGAGATAACTTGGGGATCAAGCTTTTCTCCCCACTTGCTGGCCCTGTCTCCAGTTGAAGCCCTTCTCTGTGGGTCTGCAGAGGCTTTCTCCCATTCCATCTTCTCCGTGGCTAATGGAACAGTCTGCCTTGGCTGCACTGCACACCCCTCACTGCTCAATGCAAGGTGAGCCCAATGCTCAGGGATTGGCACTGCCAGCTTGCTGCAACACGTCAGATGTGGCCACCAGCTCCCAGAAACCTGAGGAAACTTCTGTGGCAACGCTGATTTGATTTCAGACGGCGTCTGGTGATCGCCTGAGCGGTCTGGCCAGCACAGAATGAATTGCTGATATTCCTGTCATTGCAGAAAGCTCTGTGGGTGTTTTAAGTGTGTATTTTCTCTTTCTAAATCCTTGAAACACATTGACCCTGCAAATGGCCACATCAGGTGATTCTAAGCATGTTAATCCAGCTTCCCTGCCAAGCCAGAGGAGATAATCGCATTGCTCAGGCATGGGGACACTGTCAGATGGTGCAGAGTGGCACAGATGTCACTGTCACCAAGCCCCCGCAGCGTCCCCCTGCTGCAGCTGTGCTGGCCCTTCATCCCCCAACCCTCAGCCAAAAGGTGCTGGGGAAATGTGCTTTTAATGCTTTTTTTTCTGTCACACTAAACCCGGCCTGGGACCTCCAAGGTGTTACTTTAGGGAGAATCTGGTCCCTTTCTGGAAGATTCTGCAGAGCTGTCGGTGATTGCTCTCTCCAGCTGGGAGGAAAAGAGGTGGAATGAGAAGGCTGGGACCGGGGGGAAATGCAGAATATGTGTTGGCAGAACTCAGGGGGCTCTTCTGGTGTGTGCAGCCCCAGGCAACCCATGGTCCCTGCTGACACTCCGCATTATCCTCTGGAAAGCCGTGGCACTGCTTGCAGGGAGTGGCAGGTGCCACCAGCACAAATGGTGGCTTTGCTGGAAGTAGGGCAGCTCCCAGGAGATGCCTTCCTTGGGAGGAAATGTACTTTTGGAAAGACCTGGGATGGATCTGGAGCCCAAATCCACCACCCTTATCTCTCAGGGCTGGAAGCACCAAAGGGAACAGAATGTGGCAGAACAGGTGGTTTAGTGCAAACCTTCTTTAACAAATACAAGAGCTACGCTAGAGCCTCCCAAATGTCCTGTATCAGGATCTCTCATCTTCCCTGTCCTCTTGTGGTCTGCTGAAAACAGGAGCGGTGGGAACTGTTTGAGGGAAAGGGAAGGGGTTTTCCACTTCAGGAGACCAACTTCTCGATTTATCCTTCCTCCGCTTTCACTCTTAAGTGCTTCCTCTGTGCAAGTGGGCAGAGGACTCGAGTGGCTCCGACGCTTGCGAGAACAGGGATGGAGCTGCAGCCTGATCCACTTTCCATAAAAAACAACATCCCAGCGCTTTCTAGGCATATTAGGAATCACAGCTTGACACTCAATGACACTAAATTATTCTCGGGGTCCTTTGTAAGTTCTAATCGCGCCCTATTCTAGGTTAAAATATTTATTTTTGTCTATATATTTTCTTTCCAGTGTGTTTTTTTAACCTCTTCTGTTAACTCTTCATGTGCTGAGATGTAAGGAATCAATGGTTTCTATTTAAATATATCCTTTGGGGTTTGGTTTTTTTTTTAAATTGTTCTGTGTAGATTTCAGCTGCATCTTCGGCAGATGTAATAGGTAACAATGTGCTGTACAGACATTTAGGGTGTTTAGGGTGTAGGTAAGGCTCATAGGAGAACTGCTCATAAAAACGTAGCACGGTGTCTCTTAAAGGGAACAGCATCAATGCTGAGACTGGTCCATACTGGGACCCTCACGTAGCCTCCAACATACCTTTTCCCTTCTGGTTAACACAGCCTCCATCTCTGGGATGTGCTGATCAAACCAGCTCTGTCATTCCCAGGGCTGGTCTTGCACCTCCAAGCTGAAGGATTTTTTTAGTGAGGATTTCCATTTGTTTGACTTCATTCAGCATTTTTTGATGGGATACATTGGCTGTTTCCACTTTGAAATGGAGGACTGGGAGCAGGCTGTGGTGGCGAGATGTTTCCCTCCAGTGGTGGAAGAACAGATCCAGGCCGTTGTTTCAGGTCCAGGGCAGGGGTGACGGTCCCTCCATGTGGGAGCTCCCGGCCAGCACAGCCTGTCCCTGCTCCTCTATTCCCTGCTCTCCTGATGTCACCTATAGGGACAGGATCTGCAGCCCAGGAGAGCAAACAAGATGGATTTCCAACACTGTTTCATCTGATGAGCTCATGAGTCTCCTGTGGCTGCTGGGAGCCCTGGAGTGGGAACTGCTTGTGCTATCTCCATCCCCGTCCATCCCCGTCCAGCTCCGTCATTGTTTACCTCCTCAGGGCTGACCACAAGCCTTGCGGAGCCTCCCCTGGAAAAAAACAGCTCAGAACAGTTATTTTTATGGAAATAGTGAAGCAGTGAGTAGATTTAGAGCTGTGTTGGAGGTAACCCTTCCGCTGCTGTGGGCTCCCACCAGCCAAGGAGACAAGGTACCCACACAGCACCTTCCACCCATCCATCCCAAACCGCAGCCTCGGGAGCAGGCTGTGCCTGCCTGCTCCAGCCCCAGGTTCCTCACACCTCCTCCTCACCTGGAGAGAGGTGAGGCTGTTGTATCACCAAGAACCAGCTGGCTTTGAGCAGCACCAAGCTCTGGTGCTGGTTCTCTTTAGCCCGTGGCAAACCCACTACTCCAAAATTCCCACCCTGCTCCGTGTTTTTATGAGTACGAGCTCCTCATTCCTTCCATGTTCCTATGAGCTGTTGTTAACCCTACAAACGTAACCTGTGTAATAGCTTCTCTGTATATTACAGCTGTAGGCTTTCCAGATAAAAGTGGATAATATTTATTTACTGAAGATACTGGATATTTTTTTGTTTGGGAATGGGGTAGGGGGAGAAGGGGGACATAACTGTTTAAAGAGATCGACTATGTAAAGAGAAACAAAATACACAAAAAGCAGAGAAACCCAACACTAAAACATCGCTGTATTCAAGTAGAAAGTGTTTCCGTTAAGGACGAGACAACTGTATTAATCTGCCATTGTTTAACTTGCTCCAGAAATCATCTCCTTGGTTCCTGCATGTGAGATACTCCAATAAATACACTATTAGTGTGAGCTGGGGGTGCTATCGTCTCTCTCTCAGCTGGGGACTGTCTTGGCTCCACCGCCCGGCCTGAGCACAGGGAATGAGTGGGCACAGGGGGCATGTGCAGCCCTTGGGTACCCACCAGTCATCAAAACTGGGAGTCCTTGGTCTCCTCCAGGAGACAGAACCTGGGTATTCCCACTGGGAGAAGGCTTGTCCCCAGCAGATGCTCTTTTTGTCTTTGCATGGCTCATGATGTCCTCAGGGCTGTGTTGCCAGTGCTGCTAAATTCGTGTCCCACTAAATTCTGGCACATCTTTTGAGGGTGGCATCAGGCAGACGCACGGGTGACAACCTGGGTGCTCGGTGGGACACCTGCCCACCTGGCAGGGCTTAACTGATAGTCCTTGGAGGGCAACTGTGAATCATCAATCTGACAACCTAGAAAGTGGTGGGTGATGTTCCCAGCCCCTCCAAGGGCTGCTCTCCTGACTCATCAGCCAGGAATTTGTTCCAACATCCCCATTATGATGGGCAGGGAAGGAAGAGCACCAGCTTAGGAGCCCCAGAGAAGTGGCATTGGCCAAAACTGAACCAGTTTGGCAGAATGTTGCCCTCTGTTCTGCACGTGGAGAGCCACCCTGGTTGTTTAAATCTGGGGAAGGGGGATGTGGAATAGCTGGAAAGATGGGTTTCCCCTCCCTGTAGCCACATATTAGCATTAAACAGCCCTGCCCCAGCTTGTTTACCCTGCACTGATCATGTGCCTGGCTCAATGCACATTCGGGGAAGCTCCTGGCCTGGATCTGTTGGGAAAGGTGTGGAGCTGCTACTGCCCTGACAGGGCAGAATCACACAGAAAGCACCGGGTCAGAAATGTCCAGTGCTCTGCAGGAGGGACTGTGGGAATGGGGACTGGGAGCGGGGGATTTGGGAGCAGGGACTGTGGGGGCCGTGGGAGTGAGGGGCTGCTGGAGCAGGGGGCTGCACCTTCCAGGGCCTTCACCACATTGTCCTCTGCAGCCCCACGGTTTCACTTGTGAGGGAAAGATCCCTCTCACCCCAAATTCTGCCTCCAACAGGGGCCATAGTGGGTGAAAAGGGAAGAGTATAAGAGCACGACAAGCACATGGGGACTTCTGCTTTTCCCATGTGTGCCCCTCCAGCCGCTGGTGATCCAACTCCCCAAACTGAGCATGTCTTCCCCAGATTTGTGAACCCCGATAGGATTCTCTTCTCCCAACTGCTCCCACAGCAACTGTGCAAACTCCCAGCAAGGGCTGGGGGCTTCCACACATCCCTGCCCTCCACTGTGGGCTGCCAAGCCTGGGCACAGAGCATGGCACCGAGCCCCATATGGGCAGAGCCTCGGGTGAGCTGAGTGTCACTGCTTTCTGGCATTGGGCAGCAGGTTTGGATGCCAGTGCAAATAGGAAATGCCCACAGGTGCATTTACCTTTCCCCCTTTCATCCGAGGGTAAATAAACCCAGAGCGGGGGCTGCACTGGAGTGCCACCAAACCTGGCTGTGCCTCCCCAAGCTGTGGCTCAGGAGGGGACAGTTGGCAAAGCCGATTTACACGCAGTAAAGGTGAGGAGAGGCTTTTGTATCTGTTTGCGACACAAATTAATGATTAACGCCGCGCTCTGCCAGAGCAAAACAACCCCGGGGGCAGGCAGGATGCCAGAGGCTGGGAATGGAGCAAGGCACGCTGCTTCCAGCGCAGGGCTAAGGTGTGCTGGCAGGTGGGAAACACCCAGGGGGTCGCTTTGGGAGAGCCCGGCTGGCTGAGCGAGGGGGCAGCAGGACGGGGGATGCTCCGTTCTGGGGCTGCCGCGTTCAGGCACAGCACATCCCGGAGCTGCGGCTGCCGCCGGTGCCGCTCGGGGAGATGCTCCGCAGCCTGAGCCCCGCGGAGCCGCACCAGCCTGCCCGGCCGGCTCCGTGGCCAGAGCTCAACCATCCCGGGGCCGGTTTGTTTTCTGTCTCATCCTGCGGTTTCCTCCCAGCCCTGCGCTCAGGAAAACGTCTCAGCGACTCCGGAGCGACCACGTGGCCGGTCCGCCATCCCCGCAGGACTGACATGATGTAATCGCGGGCCCTGAGCCGTGATGTAGAATCACTCCACTCAGGGAAACCGCGCTTATTGGCTGCGTGGCCCTGGTCCTACGGGCGGGGTTTTCCCTACTCCGCAACCCAGCGCACCCCCGGGAGCCCCACCCCGCGTGGAATCCATCGCCAGCAAAGCCGGCCCACGGAGCTGCCGCGCTGCTCCGTCCTTCCCCAGTGCCTGGAGGATGCTGCTGTTTGTTGGGGTGTCCTCCCGACCCCGGAGCAGGGACAGCATCACATCATGTGGGCTCCCGGCGTCCTCGGACCCTCAGGAGAGAGATGGGGGAAGGGGCCTGGCCAAATCCAGCTTTTGCAAACAGCTTGTGCAAAAATGAAGCTGCGTTTACGTGTGTTATTTCCCCCTTCTATGCTTGTGTGTGATTTTCCCCTTCTGTGTTTGTGTGGTTTTGTCCCTCTACACCCCTCAGGGAAGGCTGTGCCCCGGATCTTGCCTGGGTTATTAAAGGTCTGTGACCCCCATGCTTGCACAAGGCTGCTCTAAATCCATGGGGGGCACGGCACATCCATCTCCACAGCCCCTCCTACAGCACATGGACTGCACCAAGGAAAGGGAAACACCACCACCACGGAGCCTGGCTTCTCCCCAGTGACCCAAATAAAAACGGGGGGGAAGCACACGGTTCCCTGCATGTCCCCTGGCAGGTCATGGATGTCCCAGCCATGTGATTCCTGTTCCCTCGGTGATGTTTGCTGTGGGTGAGGATGTCCAAGAGGCTGATGCTGCCCCATGTGTGGGTGACGCTGCCCCAGCTGCTGGCGCAGAGCTGAGCCAGGATTCCCTGGGCTCGTCCCCAGCTCGGGCACAGGGCAATGTCCCCAGATTGACCAAGCTGGAGTGGGGTGAGGGTGCAGAGGGGACAAGCAGGGCTGTGCACCCCCAGCTGTGCTGCCCAGCTCTGTGTGGTCCCCAGTGAGCCCTGGGGATCCCTGTTTTGCAGAGGGATGCCTGCTGTACCAGCATGTGAGAGCCAGTGAGGCCAAAGGAAGTTTCTAAGGTGCAGCCAGGTTTAATGAATTCCCAGGTAGCCTCAGATTGTGCTTAGTGGCACAGAAGAGGAGAGGGCAAACTTCCAGAGAGCTGAGGTTGCAGCACATTTTCTTGTCCTAAATGAATCCCAGCAGCAGGACAGACCATGGAAATCTGCAGAGCACAGGCCATGGCATTTTCCTGGCACAAGGCTCCCACTCTGAGACCTGGGCAGCAGCCACAGCACTGGTCCCAATGGCACCAGCATTTTTCCTGGATCCCACAACCAGGATCTGGGGTTCCTGCAACCCCAGAAGGGTGCATGAGCTCAGCTGAGGCTCACAGGGCAGCAGTGGTGTGTCCCTAACCCAGGAGGGTGAGAACTTCTCCTGCCCTGGGCCATGCCATGGGTGGGCAGCACAGGTGGGACATGCTCTGAACCCTGGAGCTGGGACAGAAAAGGCTCAGGGCCCTTGAGAGGGCTGGTTCAGTGGCCCAACCTCGCCCTGGCACGTGGCCTCCACGAGCTGCAGAGGCTTCTGCAGCCACGGCCATCACCTGCCCACACGGGCCCTCCCACCTGCTCCCTGCGTGCCCATCTGGGGTGTGAACAGCCCCGGTGTTGAAAAGCCCAGCCCAGGGATTTGGTGCTTGTCCCCAGAGCTGGGCTCCTGTCCCCAGGAGTGAATGACGGCCCCAGGGATCGATGAATTTTCCCGGGCTCAGTGTCTGTTCCCAGGGCTCGGTGCCCATCCCCTGGGGTCAGTGACATCCCCAGGGGTCGGTGACATCCTCAGGGCTTGGTGACATCCCCAGGGGTCGGTGACATCCCCTGAGGACAGCGTCCTGCTCAGAGGTTGCAGCCTGGGCTTCTCCCTGTTCAGCTCCTGGTGCACCAGCTCCAGCCCTGGGATCCCTGCCCGCAGTCGCGGGGTCCTGGCCCGGTGTCCCCGAGGGCGCCGGCCCGGTGCCCCCGAGAGTCCCCGCTCGGTCCGCCGGGGGTCCCGGTGCGGCGGGCGGTGCGGGGAGGCGGCGCGGGGCGGGACGCGGCTGCGGGCCCGCCTCCATCCATCCCCCCCGCCCTCCCCGCCCGGTGGCAGCTCCGGGCACGGTTCGCGGGAGCAACTTGGCGGCTCGTCCCCGTGTGCCTGTGCCCGGGCCAGCGCGGCCATGGCGGGCGGGCAGCCCCGCCACCCCTAGAGCCGCCCGAGCTGCCGGAGCCACCGGAGCCACCGGGAGCCACCGAGAGCCACCGAGAGCCACGGGAGCCGCCGGCATGAGCGCTCTCGCCTTCGACGATGCGGCCCTGGAGGGGCTGGCACCGTCTCTCGGCCTCTCCGGGGCCAGCGACATCGACTCGGCCCTGCTCAGCGACATCGACGGTGCGTCCCGGCGGGGACGGGACGGGGCATGGCCGGGGCTTGGGGCATGACCGGGACCGGGCTGGGGGTATAAGCGGGGCTCGGTGCACGCCGGGGCTCTGGGCTCTGGGCTCGGTGCAGTCCTGGGGCTCGGTACATGACCGGGGCCGGGCTGTGGCACGGCCAGGACCGGGCTGGAGGAAAAGCAGACTCGGTGCACGACGGGGGCTGGGCACGGTGCGGTACCGGCTCTTGGAGCATGGCCGGGACATGTCTGGGGGTATGAGCGGGGCGTGGGGCACAACCGGGACAGGGCTGGGGGTGTAACCAGGCTCAGTGCAAGGTCAGGACCGGGCTGCGGGTATAACCAGGTCTCGGTGCGTGGCCGGTACCGGGCTGGGAGTATAACCGGGGCTCGGTGAATGGTCGGGCGCGCTCGGTGCATGGCCGTGGCCTGGGGGTCCAGGCTCGGTGTGTACGGTGAGGGAACTTGGTAGCGGCATTTGGCCGGGGCAGCGGGATCGGTGCACAACCAAGACTCGGTGCATGGCCGCCGGTGCGGGCTCGGTGCCGGGCCCGGCGTGGGGAGGGGGGACACCGAGCTGCGGGAGCGCGGAGTCGGTGCAGAACCGCGCTGGCTTGGTTACTGGGGGCCGATCCACAGCGGGGGGCTCGGGGATGGGGGAACAGAGGACACCGGGACCCCCGGGCTGGAGGTGCCGCTACCGGGACAACCCCGACGATTTCCCCCCCTCCGTTCCCGGTCACAGCATCGTGTCGCCGGTAGCCCCGCCCCGTCAATGACGTCACCGGCGGGGTTACTCTCGGTCGTTCCCTCCGGGGCGCCTGGGTTCTCCCAACTCATCCAACCGGGATGTGGTGAGATGTGGCGGCTCTGCTCCAGCCCCGGGCTGGCACCCGCCAACACTCACCTCCCCGCCGGTCTGGGCTCCGTGAAATGGGGATGCTCCAAGGGGACCCATTTCCACAGGGAACCCACTTCCCAAAGGGACACATTCCTCAAGGGAACCCACTTCCCACCACCACAGCACCACGTGTGCCGTGTTCAGTGTTTCCAAGGCTTTCGCGAAAAATCGGGGATCCCATAAAATTGAGGATCTCAAATAACCGGGGATCCCAGCTCTTGGCAAGCCCTGCACCCACCTTGCCACGTGCTCCACCAGCTCTGTGGATCCACACCATCCGGCACTGCCGGTGGGACACGCGGCAAGGCGGGCGCAGGACTTGAACCTTCCAACACCTGCCCCACTGTGTGGCTCGTGGTGGTCTCTCCTCCGAGATCTGGGGTGGAGATGACATCCCAGGTCTGCAGGTTCATGCCAGTGGCAGTCGGGGTGGATCAAAGCAGATCCAGGTGCCACCTGCTTTTCTTGGCGAGGTTTTGGCGTGGGCAGGGAAGCAGGAGCTGCGCCAGGGCTGAGTGGTGCCGTATGGGATGAGGTTTTCCCACTGTGGGGTTTTGCCATGCTCCTTTGTATCACAGCCAGCCGGGCCAACTCGTACCCCACAGTTCCCCAAAGTGGGTTTGCCACCGGTCCCCAGCTGGCCACGGCTTGTCCCTCATCCCTGTACCAACCCCTGCGTGGTGTGGCATGTGTGCCCAGGGATGTGGGTGCCCTGAGCCTACTGGGACCTTCCAGGACCCACAGACAAGTGGGTCTGCCCCACAGGTTCCCACGGTTCCCACTGGTGGGTGCCCATGTCCTGCTGGTGGCGTCGGTGGCAGCGAGTGCCACAGGATAGAAACACCTGGAAGGTGCCAGGAGGGTGGGACAGCCGTGGGACCCCCAGGCTGGACGACAGGAAGGGCGGGGGGAGGAGGGGAACGGGACAGGAGGGAGCACCTCCTCTCTGCAACCCTAGACTTTGCTCTGGACCACGATGGAGCTTGGGGAGGGGGAGGGGGTCTCTTGGGTGGAAGGAGGGGCTGGAAGCCCCCCGGAAGGACACCCACCTGCACAGGGCAGGATGCCGAGGGCTGGATGTTTTTTTAGGGTGTAATAGCGCTGTGTGCAGACCCCGATGGTTGCGGGGTGACTCCCGGGCAATGAGTGAGGGGGGTCACACCGGGCTGGAGGGGCGACGGGGCTCGGGTAAAGGGGTTAACGGGGTGTGACCCCGAGTAACCGCGGGCGGCTTCGCGGCGGGTGCCCGCCAGTAACCCGGTGCCGGGCTCACCTTGGGCGCCGGGGGCTGTCCGGGGGCGGCCGGCGGGCGCGCAGGCGGCGATTGGCGGAGTCGCATCACCCCATCGCCGGCCGCGCTCCAGCCCTGGCGCGGGCAGCGCGGGGAGGGCGCCGGGGAGGAGGCGAGAACATGGCTTTAAAATATCCCGGGGCCTCTTCGCTGCCGGGCACGGGGCTGAGCGGGGGCTGCAGCCTCCTCCTGGGGATCCCCCCGCTCCTACCTGCATGGAGTGCACCTTTGAAGGTACCCCCGCCTCGCCAGCCGCCTCCCCCTCGTCTGGCGGGGTCACCGTCGTGGTCCCTCTCGGAGTGCTGCACCCCACGGGGAGGGTGGTGTCCGGGGGCTGTGTGGCTCGGTGGGGACATCCCGGGGGTGTGTGTGGGGTGGTGCCCTGGGGGTATCCCAGGGTGTGTGCGTGCAGGGGGGGTGAGCCGGGCGGGGTACTGGAGTGTGGGGTATCCTGGGGTCTGTGTGCCCTCCATGGGATGGGGGCAGCCCTGCATGGTGGGAGCATCCCAGGACACCTCAGTGGAGGTGTCACAGAGACCCCGATGTGTCTGTGGGGGCACCCCAGGGCGCCCAGGTCCCATTGAGTGGGACAGACCCTGTTTAACCCTGTGTTTGCCTAGCTGCCCTCCTGAGGGAAAAACACCTGGCCCTGGGGTCTGGCACGTTCCGGGGGTCCCATCCCGCTGTCCCAGTCTGAGCACCCCACCCCTTGATACAGGGGCTGATTTGGGGATTGTCGGGGTTCCCAGTACAGAATAAATGAATGAATGAGGTGGCACAAGCCCCCCTCAGAAATACCAGAGACATGCTGAGATGTGCCCTGCCACTCCCAGACCAGACTGAAAAACGACGACTGCTGTTGGCCAAGCCCTGACACCCCTGTTTTGAGCGCCGTGCCTCAGTTTCCCAAACGTCAGGATGGGTGGGAAGCTGAGAGGAACAGGGCACAGCAGATTCATGGGCTCTCAGGGAATTTTGCCCCTGGATTATGGGGATCTGCCCTCTAAATGCTACACTGTGGGGAAGGGCAGCACGGGGCCGCTCAGGCCCACCCACCTTGGGAGGTGCGGGATGGCAGCTGACGGCACGGGGCGGGGGGGTGTGTGTTTTACAGACATGCTGCAGCTGATCAACACACCGGACAATGACTTCTCGGGGTTGTTCGACTCACCGTTCAGTGCCCCGGACAGCACCGTGCCCTCGGGGCTCCCCTCCACGCCGGGAACCCTCAACACTTTCCTGGGTCCCAGCAAACCGCCCCCCGCTGCCCCCACGGGCAGTGCCTACACGGGGCCCCCCGGGATGGCCACCTTCACCCCGCCGCCCCCGGCCCCGCTCCTGCCGGCGCCGTCCCTGGGTGTCAAGGAGGAGCCATCCATGGTGCCCAGCAGCCAGCCTCAGCCCCAGCCCGGCGTCATGCTGGCCCCCAGCTTCGTCCCTGCGTCCCCCAGCCCATTCACTCCCCAGCCCTTGGTGGGCTACCAGAACCAGCACGGCTTCTCCGGTGAGGATCTGGGGCTGCAGGGGGGGATCGGGGCTCCCAGGGTGAAGGTCTTGCTAGAGGGGGATTGTGTCCCTGCAGGATGGGGCTGTGCGGGGTGGGCTGGTGCCAGGGGTTCTCTTAACGCTGTCCTCTGCTCCATGCCCAGCTGTGCAGCCTGGGAGTGCAGGGCAGACCCTGCCCAGCCCCCTGCCCACCCCACAACCCAGCCAGCCCGTGACACTGCCTGGCCCCGTGCAGAACGTGGCACCCCAGCAGCTCCTGGGCCCCGCCGCCCCCACCACCCAATCAATGTCACCACAAATCCAGTCGGTGCCGGTAAGCCCAGGGCCAGGGATGGGGGTCCCCATGTCCCCACAGCCCCGCTGACCCCCCCACTGCCCCCCAGGTTCTCCTGCAGCCCCATTTCATCAAGGCTGACTCCCTGCTGCTGACGGCCGTCAAGACAGACGCCAGCAGCGCCAAGACTCCCACCATCGCCTCCCTGGCCACCAGTGCCAGCGGCTCTGCCACCCCGCTCCAGGTGCCGGTAGGTGCCTCCTCAGGGAGCTGCACGGTGGGGTGAGGCCTCAGGACTGTCACTGACCCCACCCTGCACCCCTGCAGGCGCTGGTGAGCGGAGGGACCATCCTGGCCACGGTGCCGCTGGTGGTGGACGCGGAGAAGCTGCCCATCAACCGGCTGGCGCCCAGCGGGAAGCCGGCGCTGGTGCAGAGCCGGGGCGAGAAGCGCACGGCCCACAACGCCATCGAGAAGCGCTACCGCTCCTCCATCAACGACAAGATCGTGGAGCTCAAGGACCTAGTGGTGGGCACCGAGGCCAAGGTGGGAGCAGGGGGTGGTGGGGCAGGGCAAGGCAATGGGGGGGCTTTGCCCTGCAGCTGGGCTGAACCGTCCCTGCCCGCTGGCAGCTCAACAAGTCGGCCATCCTGAGGAAGGCTATCGAGTACATCCGCTTCCTGCAGCAGAACAACCAGAAGCTGAAGCAGGAGAACCTCGCCCTGAAGATGGCGATGCAGAAGAACCGTGAGTGGAAGGGCTGCTCTTGGGGTGGGGGGCTCAGCTCCGTACCGCCAGCAGCCATCAGTTTACTCTGCTTCCTGCAGAGCCCGCGAAGGATCTGGGGACCCACTGCAGCCAGGGGAGCAAGGCGGAGACCCCCATGGAGGTGGTGAAGGCGGAGGTGATGGAGATGCTGACACCACCGCCCTCAGATGTGGGCTCACCATCCCACAGCAGCCCACTCTCGCTCAGCGGTGGCAGCAGCAACAGCAGCAGCGACTCGGAGCCCGACAGCCCCCTCTGTGCCCATGGCAAGGTGAGGGAGGGCTGAGGAAGGAATCTCCCTGCTCTGGGTGGGGTAGGGGATCTGCTGCTTCGTGTAGGAGGTGCCAAGGGCAAAGCGTACCAGATGGGGAAAGAGCTGAGAGCCTTGGTCTTGTTCTCTGAGGCTGCTCCTCACATGATTTGGGGCTGGGTGTGGAGGCAGTTTTGTTCTACCCTAAAATGTGCTCTATGCCCCATGCCTATACCCTGAAATCCCTGCCCCTGTATTCAAGCCTGTGCCTCATCACCATGCCCTGTACCCCATGCCCTATATCCCACTGCCTATATCCCGGGCCTGCCCCCCATCATCGCACCCTATATTCCATGTCGTGTACCCCATGCTCTGGATGCCATGCCCTATATCCCATGCCCTGTATCCCATGCCTGTGCCCACCACCCCACATCCATGCCCATGTCCCAGCCTCACAGCAGGTCTGCCCGTGCAGGTGAAGCAGGAGCGCCCACCGCCCTCGCCCAGCAGCCAGGGAATGCTGGACCGCTCCCGCATGGCCCTCTGCACCTTTGTCTTCCTCTGCCTCTCCTTCAACCCCCTGGCCTCCCTTCTCCAGGGTTCTGGCTCCCCAGCCCCCCTGGGGAGTCAGGACACCACTGGTCCCGGCAGGAGCATCATGGCTAAGTCTGGCTCTTTGGGTAAGCTCTGGTGTGGGGGACATTGGGATGGAGATTGTTGGGATGGGTGTGGGATGGAGGCTGTTGAGGTGAAGACCATCAAGGTGCAGGATGTTGGGGTGGGTGTATGGTAGGAGCTACCTGGATTGAGACTGTTGAGGTTGGCATGAGATAAAGACTGTTGGGATGGGGGGTGTCAGAGTGGTGACCATCACAGTGGAGGTGATCGTGGTAGACATGGGGTGAAGGCCATCAGGAGGGAGGTCTCAGGGTAGGTCTGTGATGGGAGACGATTGGGGTGGACATGGGGCAGAGGCCATTGGGTGAATGCTGCTGGGATAGGCACAGGGTGAATGCCAGCAGAATGGATATCCTGGGGTGTGTGTGAGGCAGAGACCATTGGGGTTGAATCTGTTGGGGTGGACATGATTGGGTGGAGGCTTTCTGGTGGACATGGGATGAAAACCACTGGTTGGAAACTCTGGGGTGGGCACGGGGCAGCATTGGTAGGGGGTTGCTGACCCCATCCCTGCACAGAGGACGCACGGGGATGGACGCAGTGGCTGTGGCCCACATTGGCATTCTGGGCACTGAACGTGGCGCTGGTGCTGGGTGCGGTGGTGCGGCTCTTTGTCTGCGGGGAGCCCGTCACTCGCCCCCACTCCGAGCCCTCCATCCTCTTCTGGCGGCACCGCCGGCAGGCCGACCTGGACCTCGACCGGGTATGTCCCACCGTGGACCACGTCCCCTGCCCCACCTGCCCTGTCCCCTTATCCTGTCCTCGCTGACCCTCTCTCTCCGGGGTGCAGGGAGACTTTGCGCAGGGAGCCCAGCACCTGCGGACGGCGCTCGGGGCACTGGGGCGGCCGCTGCCGGCCTCCCACGGGGACCTGGCCTGCAGCCTGCTCTGGACGCTCCTGCGCCACCTGCTCCAGCGCCTCTGGGTGGGTCGCTGGCTGGCTGCCCGCGCTGGGGGGCTGCGCCCGGACCCCCCGCCCCCTGCCCACGTCCGCCAGAGTGCCCGCGACGCTGCCATGGCTTATCACCGCCTGCACCAGCTCCACCTCGCCGGTACGGCCCCACACCATGGGGGCTGAGGGACAGGACCCCTGAACCCCACATGTCCCCACAACCCTCTGAGTGACCCCATGCCTGAGCCTCCCTTCCCCATTCCTATAGGGAAGCAGGCTGGGGGACATCTGCTGGCCATCAACCTGGCACTGAGCGCTGTCAACCTGGCTGAGTGTGCGGGTGACGCCATCTCTGTGGCAGCGCTGGCCGAGATCTACGTGGCGGCTGCCCTGCGGATCAAGGCCAGCCTGCACCGCTGCTTCCACTTCCTGGCGGTGAGTGTGGGGCACTGGGCTGTCCCCTGTGTTCCCTGGGACTGGGGTCTCAGGTCTTTCCTGACTCCCTGCTCTCCCCACAGCGCCCCTTCCTCTGCAGCGCCCGGCGCGTGGCCCTGTCCCATGGCGGGGCCGTGCCCCCCGCCATGCAGTGGCTCTGCCACCCCTTGGGCCACCGCTTCTTTGTTGACGGGGACTGGGCAGTCAAGGGTGTCCCCAGGGAAACCATCTACAGCTCCGCCGGCAACCCAGGTGACCCCGAGCTCCCAAACCCTGCACCCCCTGTTTTGGGGTGTGGTGTACCCACTGACCCCATCTCTGTGCCCCAGTGGACCCGCTGGCACAGGTGACCCAGCTGTTCCGTGAGCACCTCCTGGAGAAGGCGCTGTGCTGCGTGGCCATGCCGGAGCCCGGCCGTCCCACTGCCCAGGGAGAGGGGTGAGTATTGGGGTGGGCACCTGCCCCTGCCTGGCGTGGGGCCAGCCCCCTCACAGCCCCTTTCCACAGGAGGTTCTCCAATGCCCTCGAGTACCTCCAGCTGCTCAATGGCTGCTCGGATGTCAGTGGCACACCTGGCCCCGCGCCCTCCATCACCTCCGGCTTGGCAGCTGTCACAGGTGAGACTGGTGTGTCCCCCATTGGGGTCACTTCATGTGGGGGACCGTGGGAGTGGAAACACCCTGCTCCTGTGTTCTTCCCACCCTGCAGGCACCGACCCCGTGTCCAAGTGGTGGGCATCCTTCATTGGCATCGTTATCCACTGGCTGCAGGGAGACGAGGAGGGGGCTGAGCGCCTCTACCCGCTGGTGGAGACCATGCCTCGGGCACTGCAGAGCTCTGAGTGAGTGCTGGGGACATCGGGTGGCACGGGTGGCACCTCATTGTGTGTCTCCCCTCTGCCTTGGACTGGCACGGCCTCTCTGAACACACTTGGAGCACCTGCTGTGTGTTGAGGAAGGGCGCAGCCATGCACGGTCAGGGGTCTGCAGTGACCATGTCTCCTCCATCTTGCAGGAAGCCCCTTCCCCGTGCTGCCCTGTACTCTTTCCGAGCTGTCCGCGCCTTGCTGAGCAAACAGGATGGGAGCCAGGCCACCCTGAGCCACTGTGAGAAGGCCAGCAGCTGCCTGCGGGAGAGCCTGGAGCTGGGCAGCCCCCCCAAGGGCACCATCGACAAGGTGAGCTGGGCTGGGGAGGGACGAGGTGGCCGCGAGCCCCCAGCCCTGGCGGGAGGTGCCCCCGACCCTCGCGGGGGTGCATTGTAGTTGCATTGCATGTGTCAGACTGGGAGTGCAATGCCCCTGCCATGCAGCCCGGCGGGGGTCCCGCGCAGCAGCGCCTGCCCGCAGCGACCTCCTCAGAGCCCCGTCCGTCTGTCCGTCCCCCTGCTCACCCCGACCCCCTTGTCCCTCCAGGCAGTCCAGCTCCTGCTCTGTGACCTGCTCCTGGTGACCCGCACCAACCTGTGGCAGCAGCAGATGGGGGCCAGCCAGCAGCGCAGCTGCCTCTACCAGGCATCCGCCCTGGAGCTCCGCGGCTTCCAGCAGGACCTCAGCAGCCTGCGGCGCCTGGCACAGACCCTGCGCCCCGCCATGCGCCGGGTGAGCCCCCAGACCTGTCACCTGCTGGGTCCCCTGGTGCCTTGCACCTGGCTGTGCTCACTGTCCCCTCAATCCAGGTGTTCCTGCACGAAGCCACCGCCAGGCTGATGGCCCGAGCCAGCCCCACGCGCACTCACCAGCTGCTGGACCGCAGCCTGCGGAGGAGAGGGGTGCAGGGCAGCAAAACAGGTGGGCACGGGGTGGGAGATGGGGTGGGACACCTCACTCCTCGCCTGCAGCACCCCAGCAGCCTTGAGTGGTGGGATATGTGGTGGGACAGGGGTGGGACACACCGCTCTGCACTCACAGTTCCCCCAGCACGTTGGGTGGTGGGACATGCCGTGGGATACCTTTGTCACTACTTTGGAGGATGGGAAATGGGGTGGGGCACCCTGCTCCACACCTACAGCAGCCCCCACAAGTCTTGGGATGGTGGGACACAGAGTGGGAAACCCCATCCTGCCCCCACAGCACTCCACCAACATTGGATGATGGGATATGGGGTGAGACACAGGGTGGGACACCCCTTTCCCACCTGCAGCACCCCAAGAGCTGGGACATGTGAGCTCCCACCAGCTCCAGGGTGGGCGAATAACCCATCCCCGTGCCGATCCCCCCAAGATTTATTTAGTGACTTGCACGGGTGCCCTCGGTGCTGACTTTGGCTCTGTCCCCTGCAGCTGGCGAGCCGGAAAGCCACCCCACCCCACGGGAACACGCCGAGGCGCTGCTGCTGGCCTGCTGCTACCTCCCTCCCAGCTTCCTGGCGGGCCCGGGCCAGCGTGTGGGGATGCTGGCCGAGGCTACCCGCACGCTGGACAAGCTGGGCGACCGCCGGACGCTGCACGACTGCCAGCAGATGATCATCAAGCTGGGCAGCGGCACCACCGTCACGTCGGGATAGGTGGGGATGGGGCCGCCAGCCCCTGCCACCCCCGAGGGTGCGGAATGTGGGGCGGCGGGGAGGCCGTGCCTCAGTTTCCCCGCAGGATGATGTTAGGGAGCGGTTTTGGAGGTGAAGAGGTGGGTGGGGAGGGCTCGGGTGATTACCTGACGGGGGTGCAGGGTGGAGGTCCCAGCGTGGGGCAGCCACACGTGGGGTACCCTGGGGGGGCTCCCACCAACCACGGCCGTGTCCGTGTCCCCAGCCCGCGTGGGGCCGGGCCGTGGGGACCTCTAGTGACACTGCCGCAGTATTGCAGGGCACCGGCACGCGGGGCAGAGACCCCCCGGTGCCACCCGAACCCCCCCAGTGCCACCTGCATCCCCCCCGGTGTCACCTGTACCCCTCAGTGCACACGGTGGGGGCCCCTCATGGGGTCTCTGCCCGGCCCCCGTGGGTCCCACTGCTGCAGGACCCCTTGGGTTTGGGGCTTGGTTTTGGAGGTGTGGCCCCATGGCAGCGGGGAAGTGCCCCCTCCCCACCCATGCCCACGGTAGGCAAAAGGGGAGCCCCACCCTATCCCCTCCTCCCCAGCANAACTATGCCCACGGTAGGCAAAAGGGGAGCCCCACCCTATCCCTCCCTCCCCAGCACTGATCCCCCCCATTAAGAGCTGCCACCCCCCCGAGCATGGACAGGCTTTGGGAGAAGGGATGGTAGGGTGGCACGGGGCTCCTGGGGGGCTGGTGGGTGCCCTTGTGTCCTTGCTTCACCCCCTCTTGTACATAGACCCCTCCCCTCGCCTCCCCCCACTCCCCTTTTCCCTTTTTAAACGGTATTTTCATAGCTGGAGAGTTTTGTACAGACGATTAAAGCTGATTATTTATACTGGTGTGTGCTGGATTGGAGGGGGAACTGACACCAAAAGTGGTGGGAGCAAGGGGCCCCCCACAGCTGTGGATGCCTTGTCCCCACAGGGCTGCAGGGGACGGGGGGACAAGGGTGGCAGGGATGGGGACACTGGGTGCTGAGGGAACCCCAGACACCCCCTCTTTACTCCATGATGTCCCAGGGGCTGCTGTCCCCCTGTCCCCATTCCACAGCCCCTCCAGCGAGACCCTTGGGGACAAAGGACCACTGAGGGGCTGTCACAGCCTGGGGGGGGACCCCAGCAGCCCCCCAAGGATAAAGAGAGGCCACGAGCAGGGCGCCACGTACTTCCAAAACAATCGTTGTATCTTTATTGACGCTCTGAATGCAATGACCTGTTTTTTTACTCTTAAGGAAAATAAACATCTTTTAGAAACAGCTTGTTACACACAATCTTCAGTGTGAAGCAATATACTAATAAGAACACTAGTCTTAACATTTACAGTCTTCATATATATTATATATATGTATATGTATACATATATATACACTATATAATGAGGCAATATATAATACACACGGTTTACCATTTTACAGTCATATGTACAAGATGTCACTAAAAATAGCCAGATTTCAGGCAACACTGCCAAGGACACAGGGATTTTTTTTTTTTTGTCTTTAAATTAATTATTATTTTTATTATTATTTCTCCCTTTTTAAAAATTTTTTCCTCACCTCCTCTTTTTTGTTTTTCACTCCTGTGTCCGAGGCAGCTGCTGAAACAACAGACATTGTGTGGCCAGCAAACCTTGGGGTGGGTGGGATGGAGGGGACACACGAGGTGTTGGGGACATGGGGCACTGGCTCTGTGGGGGACATGGATGGGACCAGCAGTGTGCCCCCCTTTGCAGGATGCTGCAGAGGCTGGGGGCAGCCAGTGGCTGTTTTTAGGATGAGATTTGGGGTTGGTTCACCCTGGGCTGGTTGCTACCTGTGTCAGGGTGTGGGTGACACAAAGATGGGCTTTGGAGCCTGGGGACATGGGCAGGGGTCTCCAAAATGCTGGGCAGTCCCCCAGCTCCACTGAGGTGGCCAGGAAGCAAAAGCCAAGGGAGCTGAGAAAACCCAGGGCAGTGAGGGGTGAGCCAGGCCCATGTGGAGGGGAGGAAGCAAACGCCTCCTCCTCCTCCTCCAATTCAGCACGCAGAGCTGTGGGGTTCAGCACAAGCAAAGGGGGCAAAGCCCCCACAAGAGGAGCCACAGAAGGGGTGCTGGTGAGGCCAAGCCCAGGCAGGAGGGTGGGGTTTGGGTCCTGGAGAGCAGGACCAGGTGTCCCCAGCCCAGCAGTGCCAGCGCCGCATGGAGTGTGAGGGTGGTGAGTGCAATGAGTCAGGGTTTGGGGTTTGGGAGCGGGGCTGGGCAGCCCAGTGGGTGCCCCCCAGCCTGGCTAAGCACCCTTAGCCCCCCCAGCACCCTGGGTGTGGGTAGGAACAAACAGGAGATGGAAGAACAAAATGGAAAAAGCAGAGTGGTGTTTCAAACAGCAGGCCGTTGTTTGCCTTTTTTTTTTTTTTCTCATTTTTCTCCTTTTTTTTTTGGTCTTTTTTTGTGGGTTTTTTTTTTTTAATCTTCTTTTTCGCTGAACTATATACAGACACCATGAGGTTTGCTGAAGGCAACATCTCAGATCAGATCAGTGTGATATTGAGAGCCGGGACCCATGGAGGGTCTTGCGGCTCCACAGTAAGACAACATCGCCGGGACCCCCCCCTTGTACACGGACACCCCCCGCCCCCCTGTGCAGCCATCGCGGGTGGGGGATCCCGATCCGTCCCCCGCGTATCCAGACCGGGTTTTACCGAGACCCGGCGGGAGGGAAAGCCCGGCGCTGGCTCCGCCCGCCCGGAGCGGGCTCGGGGGTCCCGGGGCGCTCACGGGCAGCGGGGCGTCCCCGGTACGGCCCGGCCCGGCCCCGCTCTGCTCCAGGCGCTGCCTCCTCTGCCGGTCCCTCGCTGGCGGCGGGGCGGGTGCCCGCGGGCGCTACACCGGCTGCCTCTGCGGGGAGAACGGAGGTGTCAGCCCGGGGATCCCCGTTGGGAGCAGAGGGGTGGCCCTGGGTTGTCCTCATCGCCCCCCACCCCCAATAAGCGGGCACCCACCCGGGATGAAGCGCTTTGAGAAGGGGTTCAACCATCATTCACCACCTCATCTGTGCTCAGGGAAGGGGATAAGACCCCTCAGACCCAGCAGCACCCAGTCGCTGGCCCACCCAATACCCCCAGGGATGTGATGCCCACACAGCTGAGCATCCAGGATGGGTGTCTCCAGGAATTCGGGGGTCTGAAGGCAGGTCCTCCTGCCACAGGGAGCTGCAGAGCATTGGCGAGTGTACAGGGGGCTCTGGGCTTACCTTATGTTTGGGACATCTCAGAGAGAAGCTCTCTTCAGTTAATAAGCAACCTGCGAGGAGAAGACAAGAATGTGTCAGGGGACACCCTGCACTGCGAGGCAGCTGCCCCCGAGTGGGGGAAATGCAGTGTCCCCCTAGTCCACGGTCACCCACCAGCCACAGCGTTTGTATGAAAGGGCTCAGCTGAGGCCAGACAAGCTTGTGACATGTGCCAGTGATGTCAGCACAGTGGGCATCACCATCCCAGCAAGCCACAAGCCCACCCCTAACCCTGGAGCAACAGACCCCACATTCAGCTGAGTCAGGGAGTGCCCCGGACCCCGTGGCCGGGCTCACCTGTGTCGATGGCACACGCGTAGTGGTAGGTGTGGGGACAGCCCTTCTGGCAGCAGCCCACGGTGGCTCCCGCTTGCTGGCAGCTCGAGCACTTCTGTTCATGCACCCAGGAATTTGGAGCAGGGAAGGAGAGATGTGGAGAGACAGAGAGACCCTGTCAAAGCCAGCACAGAAGAGGAGAACCACGACAGCCCCAGCAGCGACGGCAACGCGGGTGTCCCCGATCCTCTCCAGCCCTCCCTTGCCTCTCCCAGGCAACATCCTTCCTCCCGTGCCAGTGCACTGTGAACCACACCGTGCCTGTCACCTGGCTGTCTGCAGGCATGCACGAGCTGCCGTACCACTCTGCTGGATGACACTGAGCCCACAGCCATGCTCCATGGGGCAGGAGGTGAAGGGACATGATCTGGGTTATGTCCGGCCTGCCCTGTCCCCAGCAGGGGTTGCAGGGATGGGAGCACCCGGCTCTGTAGTGAGGGCAGCAGCCTCCAGACAGCCATGAAATGAGCACACAGGCTTGGCAGTACAGCCAGCCCCCAAACCTGGCACTGGGGGACTTTGCTGGAAACCCCCTGTACATCCTCTGATGGGAGGGTGTCCCCTTCCTCTCCCCAGCACTAAAAATCCAAGTCACAGAATCCCAGAATGGTGTGGAAGAGACCTGAAAGAACCTCACTTCAGTCCAGCCCCCTCCCACCACAGGAATACTTTCCACTAGACGAGGTTCCTCCAAGCCCCATCCAGCCTTCAACACTTCCAGGAATGAGCCAGCCACAATTTCTCATCCCCTTCAGCAACCTATTTTGCTCACACGATTCGACCTTGCTACAATCGCTGTGGGAGAGGAGCAGGGCAGGGTCATCCCCTCCCTTCAGTTCCCCCTCCCCTGCTGCCCATCACGGTAGCATCAGGGTGTGTTGTGCCCATTTTCATCTCCCACCCTGTGGCATCTGTCCTGCTCTGAGCCACCCTATGCAACTCACAACTGGGCCAGGGGATGTGACAATCCCAGGGGGGCCCAGTCGCCTTCCTAAAATATAAAACCATAGGTTATTTCTGTGCCTAAAAGGGAGAGTCCAGGTGCTATCAGAGACGCAGAAGCACAAATCTCGTAGGGACCCAGTGGGGCTCATGGTGCTGAGCACCTGCCCTGCCCTCCCAGGCCAGACCTATTGATTTTCATCCCGACCCGAGGCGCAGACGCGGGAATGACGTTGGCTGAAGGAAGCCAGCGGAAGATGCCGCCTCGGGCGTGCAGCCGAGCTCTTACCAGGTCGGCAGCCGCCTTGACAGCCTCCTGCAGCCCATAGAGCTTCCCCGCCACCAGGAAAACCCCAGCGGTCCATACGGCACAGGCCTCGTGCAGCCAGTGCTCCTGCGTGTCGCCCGCCGGCTCCTGCGGCGGGGACTCGGCCTTGTGACATTCGTGCCGCCGGGGCTTTTCGGCCGCCTCCTCGCCCTCTGTCCTCTCGTCACAGCAGTAGCAGCTCTGCAGCCGACGGAACATTCCCCGCGGGCTGGAGCGCAGCGAGCTCTGCTTGGCAGCCTCGGCGGCCCCCTCGGGCCGCGCCGCCTTCCCGCCGCCGCCACCGCAGCCTCCCTCAGTCCCGCGGGGCGCCCGCTCGGCCGCGGCGGGCACGGCGGAGTCCTCGCCCGGCCCCTCCGCCCGCGCCTTCTCCTTCAGCCGGGATTTTTTCTTGGGCAGGCAGTCCTCGGGGTAGTAGGGCCCGCAGAGGTCCCCCAGGTCCTTGTAGTTGGCGGGGTTGCGGCAGAGGCAGCAGACCAGGCACGCGGCGCTCAGCGCCTTCGACACCACCGGCCCCATGTGCATGGTGGAGGAGGCGGGCAGGGCCGCCCGCGGCCGCGGCGCCGGCCCGGCCGGTCCCCGCTGCAGCCGCGCCTCGTCGCCGGGCGAGTTGACGACGGTGCAGGTGGTGGTGAACTCTCCGCGCCGCTCCACTCGGACGTAGGGAGCGAAGGGCGGGGCGCGGCTGTCCGCCCGCAGCCGCTTGCAGGAGATGTACTTCAGCCGGATCTCGGGCTCGGCGGGGTGCAGCAGCGGGGCCTGCTGGGGCTGCCGCCGCCGCTTCCCGCGGCTCTTGCACCGCGCCGGCACCGCCTTGGCCTTGCCGTGGCCCAGACGCTTCTGCTGCCGCTTGGAGTAGCCGTTGTAGTTGGAGTGGTTGGCCCGCGGCTTCGGCCCCCGCGCCGGCCCGGCGGCGGAGCGTCCCTCAGGAGGGCCATCGCTGCTCCCCGCCTCCTTCTCCTCAGTCTTTGGTTTCTTCTCCCGAGGCGCCTCCTCCGCACCACTCGGGCCGCCTACACGTTCCCGGGGGAGTGGTGGTGGCAGTGCAGGGCTCAGGGGTGCCTTGGCCATGCCCAGCGCTGCTGCTTTGCCCTTACGGTTCCTCTTCTTGGGCAGGAGCCCCAGGTTCTTGGCCACCATGTTGGGGCTGGACTGAGTCCCCGGCGTTGACCCACAAGCCTCCCCCTGGCAGCCGTCATGGGGCAGCTTCTTCCCACCGCCCGGCTTCCCCTTTGGTGCTCGGCCATTGGGGTTCCGGCAGAGCGGCTCAGCCACCGGCATTGTGGGCACCTTCTGTGCTGCCGCCAGCTTGGGCAGCCGTGCATCGCCCACTGCCATGGCCACCCCACTGTGCTTCACCACCCGCTCCCGCTCTGCCCCCGCAGGGCTCAGGGAGGAGCCATAGGCAGCTACTGTGGCTGCCACGGCTGTGGCTGCTGGTTTGCAGGTGAACTTCTTCAGGTTGGGTGAGGTGATCTTCTGGACGATGGCCTCCAGCTTGAGGCCGCGGCCCTTGCGGGGAGGCAGCACTTTGGTCTTGGTGGCCTCCTGGAAGGCCGCCCGGGAGGTGATCTTGATGCAGACATCAGGGGCCTCTTTTGGCAGGGGGGGCTTCAGGATGGCTTCGCCAGAGCTCTTGGGGGGCAGCTTGGCTTTCACCTTCTTGGCCACCGGCATCTTCTTGAAGAGACTGGGGGGACCCTCTGGCTTCTCCTCCTTCACGCCACCACTGTTGCTCCGCAGGACCAGGTTCCTCTTCTTGGTGGGGATGGGGGAGATGAAGGTGGACTTCCTCTTCAGTGAGTGCAGCGGCCGCTCCGACATCTTGCCCCCCATGCCCGGCCCTGCTTTGGGCAGCTTCATCCGGGCACCCACCTTGCCCTCCTTGTGGGGGCTGCCCGGAGCTGGCAGCTTGAAGGCAGGTGGGAGGTGGTTGTTGGATATGAGCTTTTTGGGTGCCTTGCAGTTCTTCAGCCGGACATCAGCTGCCCGCTTGCCCCTCTGCCTCTTGGTGTAGAAAACCTCCTGCGTCTTTGTCCGGGAGCGCAGGATCATCGACCGCTGGTCCCTCTCCCCGACTTCCACCGCGTCCCCCTCCAGTGGTGTCGGCCCTGCCACCTCCTCTGCTGCCACCAAGCTGGGCACCAGGAGGGTGCCGTCACTGGCATTTTGGACCACCCTGGGGGCTGGCCGGCCGTTGCGCTTCCTGGTTTTGAAAGCCACCCGCTGCTTCACGCCACAGCCGGGCTTCTTCCCCAGCTTCTCCTGGTGCGCAGGGGCCTTCAGTCCCTCCAGAGGGGCAGGGGTGCGGGGCTCGGCCAGGGCGGTGAAGGAGCGGGTGCACATGCGTGCTGGCAGACCCTCAGCTGGAAACCGGGGTGTTTGGCTCTGGGTGCTCTTGCTCGGTACCTCTGTCTGTCCGTCTGGCCCCAGGCAGGCGCCGGCCACACTGCTGGCTGCTGGCAGCTCATCAAATGCACTCAGCACGGTGCTGCTGGGGCCATCCCCCTCCGGCAGCCGGCAGTGGACCCTCTTGTTGCGGAGGGTCTTGCCCCGTGAGACAGGCTCCATCTTCCCCAGCACATTTTCGGGCGTGAGTTGCTGCTTCACCGTGACTGATGAGGTGGATTCAGCATCGGCTGCCTCCAGGTGGGACGTCTCGCTTCCACCATTCTCCTCCTCAGGCTGGATGTGGGGCAGGGAGGATTTGAACCAGCTCTTCACCTTGGTCTCTGTGCCCACAGCAGGGCCCAGCAGGATGACAGACTGGCCAGAGAGGCGTGGGGTGGGAGCTGAGCTCTCCTTCTCCACTGTGCTGACAGTCTCCTCGGCAGACACAGGCACCTCGCTGGAGGACAGCACAGCTGGCATCTCCGGGGGCTTGGATGGTGAGGCATCGTATGTCACTGACTTATGCTCCGAGCCAGCCAGCTCACAGAGTGAGGAGTACTCCTCTGCCTCCAGGTCTGACTCCTTCAGATCTGGCGAGGAGATGATGGGGATCTCACTAAAGTCCCCAGCTGAGCAGCAGTGCCGGGTATCCTGCAGCCACCTCTCACTATCTGCCTTTGTTGCTTCATCGTAGGTCAGTGTCTCCTCCTCCTCCTCCATCACCTGCTGGCCAAAGTCCTGGACCGGCTCGCTCTTGGCTGGCTGCTCTCCATCACACAGGTCCAAGCCGCAGGCGTTTTTTTTCTCCTTGCAGGAGCTCACCAATTTGCTGGGGAACAAGCCCTTGGGGAGGTCGGTGGCTTGGAGATCCTTCCACCGCAGGCAGGCCTCACCCAGGCTCTCCTCCGGCCACTCAAAATGCTCCATGGCATTCTCAGACGCCACCGAGTTGGCAGTGGTGTTTGAGTAGCAGCTGTAGCCGGTGGCTCCCGCGCTTGACGTCGCTGCCGGGATGCTGGGCTTGGAGTTGAAGGCCAGTGGGGCAGTGTCCTTCAGCACGTCCTTGCTTTCGGTGGCCGTGAACTCCACCTGGGGACCCTCGTACACCTCCTCGCTAAAGTCCTTCCCCGTGCTGGCCCCTGAAGCTTTGTCCAGCTTGAGGGGCTCGGTGAGTGTGCTGGAGTCACCCTGGCTGGGCCAGGCACCCTTCACCATGGAGTCCAGGCTGGGCCGGTGGTTCTCCAGCTGGAAGGGGGACTTGGTGGTCTCCTTGCCCAGCATGGGCAAGTTGGCCCAGGCTTTGTCTGCCTTCTCGTTGATGGCATCCTGCAGGACGATGATCTCAGAAGCCAGCTCCTCCTGGGACAGGGCGCTGAGGAGCAGTCGGGGGCAGTCCCGTTCATTGCTCACGTACTTGGTGAAGGTCTCCAGGGGCAGGGTGGCGTGGATACTCTGGAAGGAGTCGTCTGATTTGGTGGACATGTCGTCTGGGGAGGTCACAGAGCAGGTGGACACTGACTCGGGCTTTGCCTTAGAGTTGCTGTTGACGCGGGCAGGGCTGCGGTTCTGGTTGCAGTACAGGAAACTCCTCTCCAGCTGGTCCTCTGACCCACTGAGATAGTCAGCGTCCTGTGTCTCAGCATGGACAGACTGGGGGGTGCTCAGAGGATCGGACAAGGGGGTCCCCACCTGCTCTGCCGAGTAGGTGCTGCTCTCAGGACTGCAGTGCTGCCCCTTGAGCTGCTCGGGGGTCCTCGCTGGGGTCTTGATGCCTTTTTTCTGGGGCACAGCCGTTTTGGAGAGCAGCAGCTGCTGGACAGTGTTGGAGATGTTCTCCACCTGGGAGGTGAGTGCCGTCAGGCTCTGCAGGCTCAAGTCTGACAGCAGGTTTTCAGGCAGCTTCTCCTTCTGCAAGTTTTTGCAGTTCCCGGATTGAGTGTCAGGGCTCGTCCCGTCAGTGGGAGAAGGGTTCAGCAGCGGCATGAAATGGCTGTGGTCAGCAATGCCGGCCGGGAAAGCACCGGCATTCAGAGGCTGCTGGCTGTATTGGAAGTTCTCCAGGTTGGGCATCAGGGGGGAGGGAGTGGAGCTGTAGGACGGGGACCTGCCGACGGAGCGAGCCGGCGAGTGGCTGGCGCTGGGGCTGAAGGTCTGGTAGTATTGCTCCGGCGTCCGGACGGGCGGCGCATCACCCTGGCAGTAGGTCTGGCCCGGCTGGTTGTAATGTTGGTACTTGGCCAGGTTTTGGTAGTGGAGGGTCTCTGAGGCGTGATGTCGCCCCTGCATGGGCTGTGGGGGCTGCGGGGGCTGTGGTGGCTGTGGGGGCTGTGGTGGTGGGGGCTGCGGGGGCTGCGGCGGCGGCTGCGGGGGCTGCTCGTAGCCGATGCGGTTGGGCTGGTAGCCGTGCAGGTTGGGCACACGGGGGCCAGGGGCCAGGCTGGCTGCGCTGCCCAGGGGCCGCTCCAACGGCGGCTGCCCCGAGGGCGCCGTGCAGCTCTTGTAAGAGTGTGCCGGCTGGCTGCCCCCGGGCACTGAGGAGTAGGTGGAGGAGGCAGGGAAGGACTGGGAGTGCTGCCCGAAGTGAGGGCTCTGTGAGAAGGGCATGGGTGAGGAGACATCGTTGGGCAGTTTCTGCCGCTGCAGCTTAGGGTAGGGGAGTGCGGGCGGCTGCTGCTGCTGCTGCTGTTGCTGCTGCTGCTGTTGCTGCTGCTGCTGCTGCTGCTGGAAGTGAGTCCGGAAGGGCAGCGAGGTGGCCGCCGGCTCATGGTATGGCCGCCCGCCCGCCAACGCCACTGTCTTCTTCATCAGGTTATCCTCATACTTGGCCACACCGCCGGGCAGTGCCTGTGGCTGGCCACCCCACGCCTGCAGACTCTCGTCCCCGGAATACCGGGCTGGATAAGGGCTGTTCTCCTGCACGGTGTAATTGGAAAAGGCCGGCCTGCCCTGCAGCTGCTGCCCCGCTAATTGCTTGTTTCCCCGGTGGTATTTCTCCACGGCGCTGTTCTCATAGCCCGCATAAGGCAGCTGCTGCTGACTGTAGTACTCCTTCGCCACCAGCCTCTGCCGCTCGCAGTTCGGCCCTGCCTGACTTTGATGCCTGTAATTCTCCAGGCGTGATGTATCTTGTGAAGTCGGCTGGTAGCTCTGCTGGTTGCCATGGAAACCACACCTTTCTCGAAAGGACTGCATGGCGCGGGCTCGTTATCTGCGAAGAGAGAGAGGCGAGAATTCAAATGAAGCGTCGCCACCGCGGTGGGCCAGGGACTGACAGGGCCAGGGTCACCTGCGCCATGGGGACATCATTGCCTCGCCTCACCTCAGGTGCTGGGCATTGCCCCACTGGGCATCGTCTCCCAGCCGCCTTGGAACACAGCACGTGATGCTGCATCACCTCACATTGCCCTGCATTGTCTGGCATCACCCCATGGTGCATTGAATTGCCTGCATGGCCTTGCATTGCTCTCCAAAGCCTCACCCTGTGTTTCACCTCCCTGCATCTTGTTGCCTTGCATCACCCCGAATTGCATCGCCCTGATTTGCCCTGCATTGCATCGCCTCATGCTACCTACCCTTGCTTCACGTTGCCTTGCATTTCATCACCCTGATTTGCACCACGTTGCTTTGCCTCATCCTGCATCGCATCACTTTCCATTTTGACTCCCTGCATTTTGTTGCCTTGCATTGCATCGCCCTGAACTGCATTGCCCTGCATCGCCTCCTCCTGCCTCACCTCACCTCACCCTGCACCACATCACCTTGCATTTCATCTCCCTGCATCGTGCTGCCCTGCATTGCACTGGTGTGCACTGCCCTGCATCTCATTGCCCTGCATGGCATCCCATTGCCCTGCATCCCATCCCTGTGCACTGCACTGCCCCGGATGGCAGCAGCTGGCTCCGTGTCACCTCGCATCACTCTGCATTGTGCCATGTCGCCCTGCATCACATTGCCTGGCTCTGCATCCCCGCCTTGCAGCATCCTGCATCCTCCTCTATCCCATCTCCCAGCACTGTGCCCATGGGCAGGAGGATGCTGTGGTCTGGTTGACTCCTCCCTGCCTGCAGTGGGCTCAGCCACCCTCCTGCCCCTGCTGCTGAAGCTGCCCATCCCTGCTGCCCACCCCATCCTGCCTGGTCACCTGGTGCAGCGACCCCCCTCCCCACCACCATGTCGGGGTCCCTCTGCTTTGTGTTTCACACATCCACCACCCCTCACATCCGCGAATCACTCCCGCCCCTTCTCACACGCCTCCCCAGGGATGCCGGGATCCTGCGAGCGCCTCTGCACACCCCTCTTATCGCCATTCTTTTTAATTATTGGGCTAATTACTGGAAGCAGCAGCGCGGAGGGCCAGAACCGCAGGCTCTGCTGCAAAAAAAGTCATTTCAACTTGCTGGCTCTGCCTGTCTCTGCCGGCTGCTGCCTCCCGCAGCCCCCCCGGCCCCAGCGATCCCCCTGCCCCGGCGCGATGCCATCTGGAAGCTGTCTGCTCCCACCAGCAGCCGTCATTACTGAGCACCTCGCCACCGTCATCATTAAAGCTCCCCATTTCCTCACCCCGCTCGCTCTGGGGGCAGGGACACACCTGGGTCACTGGTTTGATCTCTTAAGGCAGCCAAGTGGCTTGTGGGGGCTAATGAAGGGCTTGGTGGCAGGGGGTTGTATCCTGCCTGTCCCCAGCACCAATGAGTTGAAGGTACTGGGGTGGACACAAGCCTGGTTTGGACGTGGATTGAGATTTGTCAGCCTGTGTTAGGGCAGCCCCAAGGGTCTGTAGCTGTCCAGGGACATCCCCAGTGCTGCTCCCTTGGCAGTGACACAGTGGTGACACCAGTGCTGTCCCCTTAGCCTCCATCAAGGCAATAGGTATAACAAGAGAAGGGGACCAGGTGCTGGCAGTGTCTGACCGAGCCCATCCCAGCTCCTGGCACACTTCCCTGCGGTGCCAGGCAGCCTTGAGCCAGGACATGGATTGGTGTGTGTCCCCACATGTCCCTCCATCACCCTCATGCCACTGCCACACCATGCCAAACACCACACGGTCCCTTTGCTGGCAGTTCTGCCACATAAACCACACTGCTGTTTTGACAGGTCCCAGCTCAGCCCTTTTCCTTGCAGCACCCACCAGTATCACCTCAGCACCTTTTTGGGGTCTACACACACACACACAGGGCTTTATTCATTTCTATTTCCATAAACACCAGCTGCTCAGGTGTGCATCCATCACACAGTGTCCTCGGGGACCACTGCAGCCAGGCTCAGTGCCACACACACCAGCCCAGCATCCCATCCCTCCCTGTTCCTATCCCTTTTTGGGATGTTTCCCATGTCACTGACACATATTGCAGTTGCATCTTGCAGGCTCTGCGGGCAACTGGATGCAGCTAAAGCCTAAATTCCAGGGAAAAGATGGGTCAAAAAATCTGGAGAGGTGGCACAAAAGCCCCTACCACAGCATGGTGTCCTGTGCCAGCCCTGTGCCAGTGCTGCTGGAACAAAGACAGGAACCTCAAAGCCAGCCTGTGGGGCAGCCCTGGGCTATGGTGGGAGAATTAATGGGAGCAAAGGGCCCTTCATGCTGTGTGGGAGTGGGTTTGAAAAATGAAATCGGCTTGAGAAGACCCTGGGCTGAAGCTTTAGGGGGAGCTTTTCTCCCCTTTCTCCTTTATTATTAATTATCGTGTTTAATTAATTATTGTTATTAATTAATTATTGTTAATTTTCCAAACAGCTGGGACAATGTCGGGATGAGCAAAAGCACATGGTGCGAGGGGACGGATCAGTCACCGCCACGCAGAGGTGGGGATGCACAGAGGGAACGTGTTCCAGCTGAAATCCCACAAGCCCAGAGCCATGGTCCCATGTCCCTGTGGGCCACCAGGCTGTCCCTAGGAGGGGACACGCTCATCACCAGCAGCACCTGGACCCAGAGGCCAGCTCTGCTCTGGGATACGCCACAGCATTGCCGGGGAAGGACCGTGCCAGATGTTGTGCCTGATGTAGGCTGTTTCCGAGCAAACGCTTTAATGGCATCAAATCAAGCTGTCGACAGCAGGGAGGTTATGGCCTTCCCCCAGAGAGGGAGGTGGCTGTGGCTGGTTTCAGGGGCCCTGCCCACTCACTGTCCCTGCCAGGTCACTGCTGGACGTGCTCTCCTGACCCTGAAGAAGTTTCCAGCCAGTGCCTCTGAGATGGGAATCGATACAGGGGTGTCGGTGCATGGCTGCGGCTGGACACTTGCCCTTGGCAAAGCCGTGCTGTGGCCAGGGCTCATGGCGTGGGCCCCTGGGAAAGGAGAGGGCAGAGACTTGGGGCCACCATGGTGACCAGCACTGGCATGACCCTGTCCCTGGAACACAAGGAGCAGCGTTTACTGCTGGCTACGGCCACCACAGAGCATCCCATCCCCTTGGTCCCAAGGGAGAGTGGACAGCCCAGCACAGCCCCTGTGTCACTCATGGGGGACACACAAAGACTTGAACCTCCCCCAAGTGCAGGGGGCTGCCATGGTGCCAGGACTGATGCATGTGGCATGGGGCTAATGCCGGGGCATCGAGTGGCACTGCCAGGCCAGCACACGCAGTGACCCACAGCCCGCCTGCTGCTCGGGAGGATTTGTGCTGCGTGGCTGCATTCCGTGTTATTTTCCTCCCCCCACACCTCCTTCCTTCCTTCCTTTCTTCCTCCTTCCCTGCCTTCTCCCCTTTCCTCTTGCCTGGCAGGGACATGGCATGGCCGGATCCGGAGCCCTCTGCAGGCAGGGACCCTCGGTAAGCACACAAGACTCCCCCCGCGTCTCAGCTCCAGGGCGCAAAGGGCGTCCCCCGTTTCCCTGCACGCTGGCCTTGCTTCCCAGCTGCTGCTCATCCCGCGGGGCTTGATCCAGCCCTGCTGCTCCTCCGGCTGCTCCCTCGCCTTCGCTGCTGTACCATCAACAAGGACTCGGCGACTAAAAATAGCAGCGTGCTCTCACAGGGGGATGCTCCGCCATCAGAGCAGCGCTGGCACCGCGGACACCCCGTTCCCCACCCCAAACCCCCGGCGCAAACCCCCTCCCCACCCTCGTCCCACACCCAGGGGTGCAGCCCCATACAGTGAGGTGGTATCGGAGCTGGGAACGAAAGGATTGGACCCCCCTGGATCCCCCGGCAGCTCTCAGGGAGGGGAATAAGCGCCTATCGAGTAGCGTCAGCCCCGGATTTGTTTAATTGTGAGCTGGTGGAGTTTAAAGAAACCCTTTCTGGCTGGCTGCCACACCGCAAAGTGCTCCGGAGAATTTGATTATTAAGGGAGGAGAGAAGAGGGGAGGCTGCGGGGGGAGAGCTGGGGCGTGTGGGACAGACCAGGAAAGGGCATCCAGCCTCAGGAGCTGGGAATGAGAGGAACTGGGGGGATGGAATACAGACAGGCCCCCCTCAGCAGTGCAGAGGGACCCGTGGGGCTCGCCCGGGGTAGGGGCAAACCCTCCATGCAGTTGTGGAGCTGCTGCTGTTTGTCCCTGCACCCCGCTGCCAATGCACCCCCCCTTCAATGCCCCCATCTGTGAACCCCTTTAATGCACCCTCTCCCCAGTGCAACCCTCAATGCACCCCCTTACTGCCCTGCCCCCCAATAAACCCCTTTAATGCACCCCAATAACGATCCCCCTCCCCAGTGAACCCCTTTAACACACCCTCTCTCCAGTGCACCCCTTCAATGCACTCTCATTAGTGCACCCTCGCCCCAGTGCACCCCAACAATGTGCTCTCCCCACAGTGAACCCCTTTAATACACCTCCCCAATCCCTCCCATCACCACCAGCATCTCCCACCACGCCAGTGCTCCATCCCAGTGCAGCGACCGGGGGGTTATGGTACCCCAGGGCAGCCCGCAGCCCCCCGCGCCCCCCCAGCCCCGCGTCCCGCCCCATTTCGGCGCTCAGCCGACCGGAGCAGCTGTTCCCTGCACACTTCACTTGCCCGCAGATGATGATAAATGGAGCTGGGGCTGCGCCGCCCATTGCGTGGGGGTGGGCGGATGTGGGTAAGAAGGAGGAGGAGGAGGAGGAAGAATGGGGTCCCCATCTCCTGCAGCCCCCCCCCAAGATCATGCTGTTCCTCCCATCCAGCTGCTGGGGAATTCCCTGGGCAGGTCCCCCCCTGCCCAAACCGCCCTCCCGGGGGTTGGAACCTGCTCAGGGAATTCCCATCGCAATGGGATGCATCCCCATCCTCAGATCAGTGTCCCATTTAGGGGCCACAGTCCTTCAGTGCTGCCCCCCTCCCAGCTCTGCTCCTCCCCAGCGAGGAATTTTCCTTGGGAAAAAAAATCCACCGCCTGCGAACCGCACTCATGACTCAACGTTTCTGCTGGCCCCGGTTCCTCTGTCGCTTGCCAGGGGAAGCCCGTGGCCGCCCCAACCTCATCCCCTCACATGGAAATCCGGCTCAGCCGCCAGCTCCAGCCTCTCTCCCCTTGTTTTTTCCTCCTTTATTTTGCAAGGGGGGGTTTGGGTCCTTGATGTCAGGGATGGGAGGTTTGCAAGAGGGTTGGGCTGGGGAGGATGATGGGAGGTTCTGGGAGTCAGAGCAAGTTGCTGGGGATTTTTTCTTGCTGGTGAAAAATGTCAGTTGGTAAGGCAGGATTTGAAAAGGAAACGGGAAAAAAAAAAGGGGGAATAAGAGGAANAAAAGGAAAGGGGGAAAAAAAAGGGGGGAATAAGAGGAAGAAAAAAGGGAAAAAGAAGAAAAAGGGGAGAGGGGTGAAAAAAAGAGGAAAAATAAAAGGAAAAGAAAAAAGAAGAAAAACACAGAGAATAGGATAGAAAAAGAATAAGAGAAAATGAGAAGGAGAAGAAAAAAGGTATAAAAAGAAAAAAGACAAAAAGACAAAAAAGGCGAAAGAAAGAAAGAAGGGAAAAAAAAAAGGCTGGAGGCTCACAGCAAAACAGATGCTCAGCCTGAGCCTTCCTGAGCAAATTCCCTCTCCGGAGGTGAACCGTGTTCCACTGCAGAGCAAAATTCATGGCCGGATGTACCATGGAGTGAGGCTCCACATGATCCCGCTCCCAGCCAGCGGTTGGACATCGACCTTGGGGCTCTGAGGGGAGAGGAAAACCAACCCTGCAGGAGGCTGTAAACACAGCCGAGGTTAGGAGGGATCCAGCAATCCCAGTCTCCAAACCCAAATCCTGGTGCAGACGTGCCTGGAGCTGTCAGTACAATGGTGCCCGGGCACTGATGGCACAACCGTGGCCGTGGGGTTGTTGTCACCACCCTGGTGACCTTCAGCCAACCCTCCAGCCTCACCCCAGGTGAGCAGCATGAGGCCAGTGTGGAACGACAGCCTGGCCAGTTCTCCACATGCTCACGTTTTTCTTCTTTACTCATTTTCTGCCTGACAGCTTGGGATCCTTCTTCCTTCCTCCCTTCCTTCCTCCCTCCCCTCCTGCTCTTGGCCTGACTCACTTCAATTCCAATAACAATTAACCATTCCAATCATTATTGTGACCGCTAATTCCCTCCTTCTCCCACATCCTGTTTGTCCCCTGCCTCAGTTTCCCCTTGAAGCAGGACAGAAGCTCCATCCCTGCAAGGAAAGTCGGGGAGCAGATGCCATGCCCTTGGCACCCTCCTCCGCCACACTGATGCCCCAAGGGGTACATGCTGCTTGCAATAAAAATAAAAGCAAATAAAAGCTCTCCCAAGTATGGGAGAGGGAATGGATCCTCATTCCAGTCCTGGATCTGGTCTGCATCTCATGAGCTGGCTGCTCATGGATGCGGTTGGATGCATAAGGCTGCACTCCCTGGGGAATGTGACAGGGATGGCTCGTGGTCCCCTGGCACCTGCTGACTCTTCAGCCCAGCAAACCCACACCCAACCTGGTGGCAGGACCTGGCACCCACCCAGCAGCTTGGAGCTGGAAAATCCACTGGATTGGAACCAGGACTACACTCTAGCTGTGCCTCAGTTTCCCTGCTGTAGAGTGGTCTGGGTTTGTGCTGGGGTCTAGTGTTGATGCTGGGAAGTGCCAGCCCAGGAGCACGGGAATGAAGCAGCCTCGTGTCCCAGCTCCAGGATCCTGGACCTCCTCCCCAGTGGGTCTCTCCATCCCCAACAGAACTGGAGACCCCAAAGGATGACAGGTGGCTGTGACCCCCAGGACACTCCCAGCTCTTCTGAATGCGCCACTGGGTCCAGCCCCTCTGGCTTGTCCCTGGTCACAGACGGTTTTTCTACCAGGAAAACTTCCGGCAAATTCATGCTGCCACATCCAAAACCAAGAGGCCTCAGCTGCTGTGGGATGGCTGCTGACAGCAAAGGACAGACCCTGGTACCATCCCATGACTTCTCCCCATCCCAAACTCTCCCTCCTTGTCCAGGAGGAGATGGGGCTTTGTCCCAGTGTCTCCACCACATCAGGCACATGGGACATTTATGCCTGCGTTTTAGACAAGTGCTATTCAATTATCACTGGTGATCCCAGAGAGATCCCCTGTCACACTGAGACCCCCTCACCGGGATTCATGTTTACAGGGGGCATTGCCCTGTCCCTCTTCTGCCTTCCTGTGGCAACTCCTGCCTTCGCTTCTGGGGCAGCCAATCTCACCATGCAGCAACCACCAGCTCCCTGCTGCCATCGCAGCAAAACCCCTCGGATACGGGCAGCCCACAGATGCCACGTTTCAGCGGCTGCCCACAGACAGGTCCACGCACCGGAGCCAATCCCGGCTGTGCCGATGCCGGGCTCTGCCCTGAGCCATCCCCTGCCGGCAGCAGACAGCTCGGTAATGAAGCGTAATGCTCCGACACTCCCCTGAGTGACAGTGGCCAGCACCGCCTGTGTCCCCGCGGCTCAGCACGGCCCCCTCTGCCTGCCAGGGAGAGGATGAGCATCCCCCTGCCATCAGCGGGCTGGGGGCTGCAGAGTGGTCACCTGCTAGGGGATGCTGAGCTAGAATTCCCCTGGGGGGAAAGGAAAAATAAGGATAAAACGGCGTTGAAAGAAATAAATCAAGTAAAAAAAATAATAGAAAAGAAGGTTGAAAATAATGAATTGACGTTTGACGCTGTGTGGTAAATTATTTTGGTATTATATATTCCCCAGCTTCAAATCCTGAAGACAAATACTGGGGCAGGTGAAGTGGGAAGCAGATTTCCAAAGGCCTTCTCCTGGCTCCGGGTTATTGACTCTGTCAATCACAGCAGGCGCCATCCCCACCTTTGGCACCCCGCATAATCGGTTCCTTTTGTTCCTGCTGAAAAACTGGGGAGGGGGGAAGAGGAGGGGAGAGGAATTTGGGGCAGGGAACTTCCAAAAGAGATGATTAAGGAGTTAATCTGCCTGAAATAGATAAGGAGCTTAGAGCTGCTGGTATTTGACTGTCCAAGTTTGGATTCAGCGTGTCTTAAACACTGGCTGGAATGTGCTTAGATATGACCAAAGTACACGTCCCCCCGAGGAATTACCAGGTTGCCAATTAGATTTGCTTCCCAGATTCACTCAAACCTTCACAAGCTTCTTCAGAGCAGGAAAATTGCTGCCTGTCCCTGGGGAGACGGCAGAGCAGCCGCTGCTGCCTGGCCCTGCAGCCAGCACAGCACGGCATGGCACGACACACGAGATCCCAGCGGGCAGCCCCAGGATTTGCAGGAAGCTGGCACAGCCACGATGATGGCAAGGCAGGGATGCCTGTGCCAGCGTATGGGGGCACCAGGCACGGCCTGGTGGGTGCTGCTGGGGGAATTTGGGTGGTTTTGGGTGCTTGGGGTGGTGGTGTGAGCCTTGCCATGGTCGTGGTGCTGGTGCACTGGGGGGGCTCTCACCAGAGCAGGCTCAGCATTCTATGGGATGCAGAGCCATGGCTCTCCCCACCTCCAACCAAGCTCACGGTGCTGCCACACAGCCAAATCCAACCTGAATCATCCCAGCTCAGCCTCCAGGCAGGGGACACAACACAGAACAGAGCCATGATGGCAGGTGGGGAAGGCAAGCAAACACGGCAACGTGAACAAACCCCAGTGAGGAACACCTGGCTCCTGGTCCCTGTGGGCACCTGGCACACCACAAACCCACCACAACCCAATGCTCAGAGCAGTGAGAACCCCTGTCCATGCCAGGGTGACACTCAGGGGCCACGACAACATCCAGCACCAGAAAAGCGAACACCAACCCTTCCCTGTCCATTCATTTTAACCACTCCATTCCCATCCTTGTTATTTATGGTGCTTCATAACATGATGGTGAAAATAATGAAGTCTGGGGGGGCTGCACGACAGAGGGAGAACCATGATGGGGGATCCCACCACCAGCTCCCTCATGCAGCCACCAAGTGCCTTTCCTATGTCAGGCTGTATTTACTAAATCTGAGCTCAGTTTCTGTGCTGGCATCCCAATCCCATTGAAAAGCGTTGGGAGTGGCAGTCAGTCTCACCAGGCCAATGTTGGCACTGTGATGGAAAGTTGCTGGAACATCAGCTTTGGATGCTGAGTCCTGGTAACAGTTGCTATGTGAAACATTCAGAGGTGGAATTTACTGTCACAGTTAATAATAGATGAAGGTTTTAGAATTTTTGATGCTTTACATTTTAAGCTGTTTGATTTATAGTGTTTCAGAAAAGGGTGGGGGGAGGCAGGAGCTGAACAGCAGCACGAGGTAAACAAAGCAAGTGGGGAGGTGGGGAAAAGGCTCCATCCATCCATCCATCCATNCATCCATCCATCCATCCATCCATTCATCCATCCCAGAGATGCACTGAGATCCCCCATGGCCAACAATGGGATGGGGTTTCCCCACCAACACCAGTGAGCACCTTGGCGGAAAACCACAGCACGACTGGGACGGAGCCCCTGAATTCCACATCACACTTCACTCTGGGTTTTTTTTTTTGCCTGCATCTCTTCTCCCTGTTTTCACTCTGGCGGGTTGCTGGGTTATTTACTTGCTGGCTCTCCTCTCTGCTCTCCTCTCTTGCAGGTGTATTTCAAGTAGCTCCGTAAATAGCAGCGCGCGGCGTGCCTGCGGCGGGGCGCGCGGGTCCTGCTGATTAGGAACATGCTGCCAAAAAAAAACCCCGAGGGTCTCACTTCCCTGCCAAGCTGTCACCCTGTTTCCACAAAGAGGTGCCAATGTCCTGGCATGTGGGGATGCTCCAGCTGGATCTTGAGGGGCTGGTGTGTGCTGTGTCCACGCCTTCCTGGAAAGGAGTGGTGAGCACAGGTGCTGTAAGAAGAATCTTGGTGTCTCATGGTGTCCTTTGGTGTCCTCAATGTCCCATTATGAGCACCAAAGCCCTGTGATGGCTTCAGCCCTGGCACATTCTTCCTGCTTCTTCCAAACGCTGGAGCATCCCAACGTTTCCAGTGTGCGTGTGGAGCATCCCAGGCCTCAGATGTGTGGTCAGGAGGATTTAATCCCAGCTCAGTAGGGCTTCAGGGGAGCAGAGGGGGACTCCACACTTCCTCCACCAGTGCTGGGCACGCAATGACATCTTGACAAAACTGGGGGGTGGGATGGAAGAGAGGGGGTTCCCCTCTACTCTCCCAAACACAGTGCAGAGAGGAGACACTTTGCAATGCTGTTGGGAGGATGTGGTGACTGGAGCCTCCAACACATGAAAACATTCCAGCCCTAACCAGCTCCATGGCTCCTGCCAAAGCCCTGAGTGCACAGAGGGGCTGTCAGACCCCAGGAGATGGCTGAGGTGCATCCCACACCACCAACACTCTCCAGTTCCTCAGGAGCCCGTTTCCCCCAGGACTGAAGACTCCCAGGGGTCCTGGGCTGAGCTGCCCCGTGATGTCTCAATCAGGGCTGTGCATTGTCCCATTTACATACGCACAGCCCGGCTGGAGCCAAGTATAATTTCCTTATAAAGTGGCTTTGACACCCGGGGTAGCTCGCCTTAATGAGGAGGGTTATTCCACAAAGATCCGTTACTAATGGGCTTGGGGCAGGCAGGGCCGTGCATGCAGACTCCCGCTGCCAAACCCAGCACCACACCCACCCGGATCTCCCCACAGACACAGCATCCCCACTGGAATTACACCCACACCTGAACCAGTGCTGGCAACCTCTGGCTTAGTGGGATCTCACCCTGATCCCAGTAAGACCCTGTGACTCTGCCAGCTGCCTTTCTGCCTTGCATCAAAACCCACTTGGAGGTCCAAAAAGGCAACTGCGAGGCACATCTTGGCATGGAAACCACTCAACCCTTCCCAAAAAGCAACTCCAGGGAGGGAGATAGAAGTCAGCACAGCACAGGACTCCCTCAGTACTCACGAGGTACCTGAAACATCAAACCATCCGTGTCCCTGTCTGCACAGGCACCCACTCTACAGAGGCACCACTCCCGCCTGGCACCAGCTCTGCCACCAACCACCCCGTCATTACCACAACTGCCAAATTAAAAAAAACCTCATTAAACCCCGTGACTCCCCCAAAGAGCAAGTCCCTCCCTGCAGAGCCCCGACAAATTCAATGCACAGGTTCATCCCTGCCACTCCTCCCGTCCTCCCCGGGGGACCCCCGTTAGCGGCGGGTGCCTCGTTAGCCGGTGTTGTGCCGGCGATTGGCTGCAACTCGTTCGAGCAGCTCTGCCCCAGACACCTTCTCCTGCGACCGGAGGCGCGCTGCGTCCCAGGGCACTGTCACAATATATTAAGACGCGGCGCTAAAAATAAGCAACGGCAAAAATAAGCAGGAAAATCGCGGTCCCTGCCTGCCCCTGCCGGCCTCGCACCGGCGGAGCTCCCGCTGCCGCACGCGAGCTGGGGAAGCACGTCAGGAACGAGAGGATTTTGCTGGGTTTTATTAAAACGACGTGTTTTCCCCCTCCCTCCGCCCCCATCTCCGGGCTCTCCAAGGAGCGAGCCCCGCGGTGACACACAGGACTTGGTGACAAATCATCCCCGGGGTGGGCGGTTTCTCTGCATGCTGGTGGTTCCGGGCATGGCCACAGCTGGCGTGAGGCCCTGCCTGTCCCTCCGGGGCTGGAGCAGATCCTTGTCCACCCCACTCAGCCCAGGATGGGGCTCTGCCCCCCCCGGTGGGGACACCCCAGGAACCACAGGCGCTGCTCCGTGTGCCCAGCCGTGGTGTGCCGTCAAAGGACAGATGGGTTTTGGCCGTGTTAGACACAACAGCCAGGCTGGCTAATCCCTGTGGCTATCCCCATTCTCAGAGCTCCCCAACATCTGCAAACCTCCCCATTCTCCCCGCTCGCTTCCTAGCCAGGCACACGACTGCCGGTGTGGCACAGCCCATGGGATGGGAGCTGGGAGAATCCTCCACCCGGGAATGCACCTTGGAGCACCTTGGGGAGAGGGCATGAGGCTCCTCCCGCTGCCTACACCCCACGGGGGACCATCCTCCATGCCGGATTCCTCGGGGCCGTCGGAGGCACCGGCAGGGACACAGCCCCTGCTTGTCTCCGTGAGATGAAAGAGCAGCTCTGGGCGCGGGGACGGCTCCGTGCCTCCAGCCCAAGGCGTGCGGCCGCCCCGCTGCCTCGGCTGCGGCTGGAACGAATGCGTGCACATACCTCTGCCCCGGCACGGGTGTTTGCTCTTCTCTTCCGCGGCTGTGATTGATTAAAGGATCAGGGACATCTGAGAATGGAGGCAGCAGCGGCAGCAGCAGAAGCAGCTCCCTTTGGACTTGGAGAGCTTCCTTGCCTGCTGCTTGCTGCTGCCGTTGCCTGTCAGGCAGCTTTTAATCAAGGTTTGCTTATATCTGCAAAGGCCTTTCCCAGAGGGATGAAGGGAGGAAAAGAGGGGGGGAGAGTATATTAACATGCCAGCCACCCTCCCTCTCCCTCTCCTTTGTTTATGGAGAGGGTCAGTGCTTGGAAACGGCTGGCGGGGACCGGGAAAGGTGCTTTGGGGGTGCTGGATCGTGGTGCAGCTCTTGGCACATCCAGGTCTCATGGCATAGCCAGGGGTAGGGAGGGCATCCTACTCAGCTGGGATGTGCTCAATTACAGCACCAGTGTGTGGAGGGAGCAGCACCTGGGGGCCAGGGCTTGGTGGCTTCCTCTGGGTGGCTCTGGATGCCTGGCATGTCCCCACAGGCATGGCAGGGAGGGGACCAACCTGTATACCCCCAAATCGGGGTCTCAGCCCAGAGAGACCAACACCAACCCTATGCTGAGAACAGCACTGTCCATACACCAAGACCACTCAGGCAGAGGGAGCCCAGGCCCCTCCATCCCACCCTGGGCTCACGGAAGGTCAGGGTCTCCATCCTCACCCTACAGCTCACGGTGCAGTCGGGATGGCCACATCACAGCACCCCACATCTCCCTTCTGCAAGGTGAGCTCTGGCAGTGAAACCAGGGCTCAGAGGGACCGACACCAGCCCCACACCTGCCCCAGGGCTGGGTTTGCCCCATGGCACTGGGATTTCAGAACTGCACAGGCCGGGAGCACCCCGGCATCACCCACCACAGCCACCACCGGAGCCGCGCGCACCCGTACAAGCCACGTGGGAGGACAGGTGACCCCCAGCCCTGTGCCCCCTCATCAAGCACTGTCTCTGCCTCCACTGCCATTCCCGCACATCACTTTGGCTCTCCACGTTATCTTATTGCTCAGCTAATGACCTGCTAAAAGTATTATGTGAAAAACCATGCTCTTAGCCAGACATTAGACTGGTTAGGACCAGCGGGTCATGCTTTATTGCTTTAATAACGGAGTTTATGAAAGGTCGTCTCATAACTGATAACATGCATAATTTTTGTAACTTAATTAATGCTGCTAATATACTGGAGTCTCCATCAGCTGCTGGTGCAACTGATGCACAGTTTGCATCCTGAGGAGGGCTGGGAAGAGTATCCCAGCTGTCCTTGCCAAACAGCACCCACAGTAGGAACACAGTTCAGATCCACACCAAAACCTCACCGAAACCTCATGCCACTTCTCCACACTGGAGCATCCTGTTCAGAAGTGCTCCAGCAGAGACATGGAGTGCTGTGAGTGGGCAGAGGGAAATGGGAACAGATCCAGTTCCCAACCCCACAAGCCTGAAGGGAAGGGATTTCTTTGCTTACGCTCTGCCCAGCCCATGGAGAAGACAAGGCATATGTGGGACCTGCAGTCAGGGAGAGTTTTACCTGTTGAAGAACCAAAAACCTCTGAGGGATGGGAGGTGCTCCAGCAATCCCATCCATCTCTGCCTGAAGTTACAACTGAGCAAAGCAGTTTTGCATTGATTGGGGAATTGTGGCTGTGCCCCAAGAGGGTTCCCCTGGGAACCCCCGGACAGAACCTGCTCCTGTGGCAATGCTAAGGGCAGCCAGGCTGGCATGGGGCAGGATCCTATTGGAACTGCTGCCTTTTTTTCCCAGCGCTGTTTTTTAAGGACAACCTCCTTGACAACAATTTTTAACAGTATTTTTTGAGAATTTCTTTTAAGAACACCCTCCTGTGAGGGTGATGAGGCCCTGGCACATGTGCCCGAAGAAGATGTGAATGCCCCATCCCTGGAAGTGTCGGAGGCTGGACAGGGCTTGGAGCAACCTGAACTAGTGGAAGATGTCCCTGCCAATGGCAAGGGGTAGAAGTGGATGGTCTTTTAAGTCCCTTCAAACTCAAACCATTCTATAATTCTGTGACAAGCACACATTTTTCTCATTTAAAGGGAAAAAATACAAAAGCAAACAACTTCTCCCCACTATCCGAGCGCACACCTGGGGAGCTGAGCATCCACGGGGGAAGCTGGGAATCAGACGTATTTTCCAGGCAGCAAAAACAAGCCCTTCCCTTGCAAAAAAAAAAAAAGAGAAAAGGAAAGAAAAGGAAAAAAAAAATCATGTAAATAGGAGCCCAGGTGCATGCGGTGTGCGAGTCCCTGATATGCTGCCACCAGCAAATCTGGTGAGCTGTGAATCCGCGGCACCGCGCATCCAACGCTGCAAATCCGAGCTGCTCCAGTCGCCTGCTTAGTTTTGCAAATTCTTTCCTGCTGGCTGAGAAAAGCCAATATGTCTGCTGCTCCCACTCCAGCGCAATAATTGTTCAGCGCTGGTTATCATCCTGCCAGAAAGGCACGAGCTACCGCTGGGGCACTCTGCTTGCTGTAAATGCAGCGAGATGATTTCCTAGCAAATGCAAGTTTTCCAAGGAAGTGGGTGGAATCTGCTTGTCTCTGATTAGACAGCTTGGGTTTTTGTTTTCCTGGTGCTTTAGAGAGAGAGAGAGAGAGAAAGAGAGAGAGAAAAAAAAATAAAAAAGGCATAAAATATGTGGCTTTGCATCCCCTCTGCCCTGAATCGCAGGCTCACATGCATCCAGGCGATGGTCCCCTTGGGACTCGCAGCTTTGCCCACACTCTGAGCAATGATCCCGTGGAATGAGGCTATGATCTTTCATCAATCATTGCTGAGCGCTTCTCCCTCCCGCGCCCGCTCCCCGGGCTGTGCCCGCTGTGAGTGTGCAGCCCCACGGCTCTGCTTCCCCTTCGTGCCTCCAAAAATCAAGGGGTGCAGGCTTGGCCCCCCAAGTGCCCCGGGGGTCAGGACTCTGCTTGGGGACAAGGGGCACAGGGCAGCCCCTCTTTCACCTTCCCAGCGCTCAGCACAATCAAGGGATGCTTCAGGGGGATGTAGGATGATGGAGAGGCTTGCAGGACCAGAGGGTAAATCCCGAATTCTGGCACAGCAACCAGAATAACCAGGATGCTGCAAGGGAGGTGGGATCAGGACAAGCCCTGAGGCAGTGGAGAGACAGGTCTGCCTCCCCGCCCTTGCCAGGGGAGGAAAAATGACTTGAAATTAAGATTTCCTGATGTTTGGGGGCTTGGAGACCTTGACACCCCCTACGTCCATCTGGCTCTTCCCCTCTTGTGGCAGCTCACTCCTGCGTTCCTGTCTATCCGTGAATACCAATTATGGTTTAGGAGAATGTATATCTGAGATGTGCAAATACAAAAGGCAGGAAATAAAAGTCATCTCTTACTGAAGAGGAGAGGTAACCATGACTACCTGGGACCTCATTTAAAACTGTGCCGGCCGCAGGCTAAAAGGCAACGCTTCCTATTGTTACACACGTTTAGGGAAAGCTTTGAAAACCCGTTTTCACCCCCAAAACCAGCTGGGAAGTAAGAATGAAAACGAGAACTGGAGGCGGGGGGTGGGGGGGGCAGGATATAGAAGATATTTATTGGTGTTTTTGGGCTGGTTTTGCATCCCACCTGCACAAAAACAGCCGGCGAGCTGAAACTTCAAATGAGCAACTCGGAAGGAGACGGAGCGCCGGCGGCTGCGGCATCGCGGCTCCGGCGCCACGTGGCAGCACGGGCAGAGCTGCAGCTCCAGCGCTCACAGGGGGATCCACCCCTGGAGGAAAGTGGGGTGTGAGTGAGCCTGTGAGGGCTCTCCGTGCTGCAAACCCTGCCAGGATGTGCTCAGGGCTTGCGGGGAGCTGGGAGGAGATGGTGGCTGTCCATGCCGGCCCCAGCTGGCACCCCAGACATGCTTTGCCCACTGTCAGAGCCTGTGGTTGGTTGGATTTTGGGAGTTCCCTGGGCTTGCTGAGATGTCTAGCTGCTGTTTGCATGCCAGATCCTGCATACCTGAGACGGGAGATAACCGGGAACTGCCGGCTGCCCAGATGAACCTTTTCACCAGCCAGATCTGCAAGGCCAGCGCAGAGCCAGGGGACACCAGCTTGTTGTCCTCACTCAGCAAAGACACTCCTTTGCTCCAATACATGTGTAACCACAACCTGTCCTAGCCACATCAAAGACCAGGAAAGCTGTCTGCCATCCACCAGCCTCGTCAGGACCTCACATCGCTCTCGAGCTCACAGTTACAAGGCCAGTGACCAGGCAATTAAACTGATTTTTGGTTCAAAGGCTGTCCCACCTGGCACACTCAGACAGCAGGAACCACCTCAAAACCAGATGCTGTTTTCTCAGGGATCTGTGCTGGCCACCAAGAGGCATCAGTGTGGATGCAGACACATCTGGTAGTGACCTTCACCCCTGTCATTCCTGGACATCTGCCACAAGCTCCCACCAGCAAAGCTCTCCCCTGCTGGCACAGCCGTGGCCCTGCCAGCACTCTGGACCCACACCTGGGACCACACAACGGGGCTGCAGGCAGGAGCCCAAGCCAGGAATTATGGTCTGTACAAAAGACAATGACAGTGAATCTTGTTACTGGCTTTTCAGCAAACGTAATTCCTTTTTATTAGAAAATTAAAGGGTATGAAAAGCTTTCCAAGGCTGAAGAGCTGAAATGTGCTTTCATAAAATATGCGGCGTCTGATAAAACGGATTTGCTTGTCTGCCTGCCCCGGCCCCCTCCCCCTCCTGGCTATTATTCCTACTGGCAAGGTGATGCCTTTTGCCAAAACACCGATCCCAGTGTGGCCACTGGAGATTCCTGGGGACCACTGCTGCTCCTCAGCATCCCGGTCATCCCATCATGAAGCACCCCACAACCAGCACCTGTTTGAGGTTGGGTTTGGGTTTTTTAGCTAAATAAAACTCTGAGTGGCAGTTTTTCCCCTCCAGGGTTGCAGGTGAAGGCTGATAACAACCCAAACCGTCACCCCAAATGCAGCCGTGAGGACGCACCAGGAGAAGGTGAAGCCAGACAGAAAGCAATGCATTCCCCCAGACATCACAGCAACAGCAACTATTAAAATCTTCCTGGGAAGTTCCCTCCCGAGGAGAAAGTCATGTGCCCTCCCGTAAGAGGCGCCAAGGGCCTGCGAGGTGCCGGTATCAGTCAGCGGGCAGCTAAGGTAACGCCAGCAATCTCGGTTTCTTCCCTTTAATCGTTCCCTCTCTCTGTCTCTTTCATCTTTCTGATGGTCCGAGTCAACCTCCCATGTTCGTGAGGTTAAAGATTCTTGCTATCTCCCTCTTGGGGCTGTGGGACCGGCACAGGCCAGGGAATATGGCACCACAGAGTGATGCTGGCAGATGGTGCTGCTTCTTCCATCTTCTGTGGGCAGAATGCCCCTTGCCAGCCCTCCACAAAGACCACGACCCTGGGGCTCACCTCAACCCTCCAGGTTTTTTATTTCCATTTCAGGTCAGTTTTGTCTCTGCAAGTCCCTGGGGATGAATGGCAATGGGAAGCATTCATCCCCACACAGAGATCCCGACAGGGAGGGTACAGAGACGTCGCTGTGGCCGCTGTGTGCACAGGGCTGGCACCCTCTGATGGCATGGCAGAAACAGGGGAAATGAACATCCCTGAGTGCCATCACTGACACCTCGGCTGGGAGAGGACCTGGCAGCCCTGGCCACTATCTCCATATGACTCCAGCCGTGGCGATGTGACACAGGGGCAGGAGACAAGGAGACAGCAGCACCACTGGGATGCACCCACTGCAGTGTGCAGGACAAGCCACTGGACATGGAGTCATTGGGCTGGTGGGGACAAGGACAGGCAGATCCAGCTGTGTTTCTGCCACCATGCCGGGTGCCAGCACTGCTGCCATGGGCAGACACAACTCCAGCAGCCACACCGTGTCCCCACATGCCCTCTCAGTTCTCTTGCAAGCAAATGTGCCATGACCCAGCTACAGCATCTCCTTCCCATCCCATCCACCCCAGCAGCCGCGGATTCCCCGTGCCACTGTGGGCTCCCAGTGCCACTGGCAGTGCTGTGTGAGTGCTGCCCGGCCGGCTATTACCACAGGAAAAGCTGTAACACTACAGCAAACCTCCCTGCTCAGCCCTGCTACAAATCAGGGTCAGGCGGCAGTGCTGTTAGACAGAGCCTGCCAGTACGTGCTCCTGCTCCTAATGTCCTCCTGCCACACACTTAATGGGGACACACAGGAGAGCCACACGACGAGGCAGAGGCTCGGCCCCGCTGCCCATCTGGGGGCTCCTGCCCTCAGAGCCGGCCCCCCGCCACCAGCAGAGCTGAGGGTTAGCACCAGGGAGGCACGGCCAGGGATGTTTTCTTCCCCGGGGCTGCTCTGGCTTTACCTTTAACATCTGCAAATGTGGTTAAAAGTTTGCTGAGCCTATTTTTAGAGCCTCTCACCACATGCGATTTCTCCATCGTGAGACAGGAAACGCTGATGAGGTTGTTCGCCACGGAGCTGCTTTCTCCTCCCTGGATGGCCCCTGAGCTCCTCTGGCCTCTGCGGTGCTGCCACAGCCACTGGTGCCCCTGGTCCCCACCTCCCAGGGTGTCCCACAGTGGCAGCTGTGGCAAACCCAAGAGCTGAGGGTGACAAACTGCTGGAGGGTGCTGGCCCTGCAGTGGTCACACCGAGGTTCCCATCCACAGTCCCTAGACAGTGCAGGGACCAAAGTGTCCCAATACCACTCGGGGACTTGAAGGCAAAACTGACCCTAGCAATGGAAACGCAAAACCTTGAGGGTGAAACCAGACCCCAGCATTATGAACCTTGCCCACCATCTTGCCCCGTGCCTCAGTTTCCCCAAAGGAACAGCATTTTGCTTGGCTGCCCTCCCTGCAGCAGTGCTAAGGACCTTGACCAGGGGATGCACCAGCACTGGGCACAGGGACGCCGGCAAACAGACCCCGGCAGGGATGTCAACTACTCTCCCTCATGCTCACGGGCAGCTCAGTGCCTGCCCACCATCACAGTTTACACAAAATGCTCTGGAGCCAAAGCAGACCCGGCCCTTCCCCGTGCCTGGATCGGTGGGCTCGGCAGCGCGCAGGCGCGGCTGCGGCCGGGCGGCGCGGGTACCTGCTGTTTGAATGTCAACACCTCATTTATACATCTTGATTGGCTCTCATCAGCCATGCTGCGCTACACCTGATTGCTCCGAGCCGACGCGGGGTGCCAGGCTGCAGCGCCTAATTCCAGTTAATTGGCCCTTCATCCGAAGCAAAACAGAAATACGGGGATAAAGAAACAATAAAGCGTCCTCCCCCGCTTAAAAAGAAAAAAAAAAAAAAATTAAAATGTTGGAGTTGTGGGGGTTGGTTTCATTTTGCAACCGTGAGCGGGTCATGCTGTGGGCTACGGGAATTCCTTCCCTGGAGTGCTGGACTCTGCGTGAGCTGGGAGATGCTTTGCCACCCCACAGGCTCAGCTCACTCGTGCTCTCCCTCACCCCACAACGAGCCCCGCGTTCGTGTCACGCTCGCCTGTGCTCCTGCTCCCGCCCGCTCCTGCGAACCACTGAGGCTGAAATTTCAATTAAGAACGAGAAATAATTACCCGCCGCTCCACATTTCCTCTAAAATGGTAGCCAATGCCGGCAAGCCGAGTCACCGCCTCCTGCCACGTCCTGGCGCTCACCGGCGGGCTGGCATTCGGATGACATTTCCAGGATAATGCCGGCCCAGCTGCCGCACGCTGGTGGCTGCTCCCACAGCCATGCCGGGAGGCTGATGCTGGTGGATGCTTGGAAGAGATGCTCTCTTCCTCAGTGGGAGTGGGGCTGCTGCGAGCCCCTGCTGCCCTGGCTCAGCCTTTGAACCCTCTGCCCGCTCCCAGCCGTGCCCTGGGCCGGGATGATGGCTCCCTGCTCTCCACCTGGCAGAAGTGATCTGTGATAATGGCTTGGCTTGGCTCGTCTCCTTCCAAGCCACACGTCATGGGGAACCACCACGCTGCTGTCCCCAGCAGCCACCGTGTGCAGGGATGGAGCACATGGGGATGCTCCCCTCACTCCAGAGAAGATGCTGAAGTGCTGGAGTGTGTCCAGAAAAAGGCAACGGAGCTGGGGAAGGATCTGGAGCACAAGGAGTGGCTGAGGGAGCTGAGGACGGACTTCAGCCTGGAGAAAAGGAGGCTCAGGGGAAAACTTCTCAGTCTCCACAACCCTGACAGAAAGGTGCAGCCAGGTGGGGTTTGGGCTCTGCTCCAGGTAACAAGCGATAGGACAAGGGGAAACGGCCTCAAGTTGAGCCAGGGGCAGTTGAAGTTGGACATTAGGAAAAATGTCTGCACCAAAGGGGTGATCAGGCATCAGAACAGGCTTCCCAGGGTATTGGTGGCATGTTCATCCATCCTGGAAGTGTTCAAAAAATGTGTGGATGTGGCACCTGAGGCGTGGTTTAGTGGTAGGCTTGGCATTGTCGAGTTAATGGTTGGACTTGATGGCCTTAGAGTGGTTTCCCAACTTCAATGACTGTGTCATTCAATGACTCTATGCAGCAGGGCAGGAACAAGGGGATGGGCAGCACTGGGGCAGGCAGCAGCCTTGGCTGCACCTCCAGCTGTGGAACAGCATTGGGAAAGAGCAGATGGATCCTGTTTGAGGACGTGTCCCCAGCCTGGGGACACCAGCAGTGTGGCTGTGTCAGCCTCCCCCATGGCACTACTCCAGGCAGATGCCCCAGCCCAGAGCCCACCAGGGCACCTCAGACCTGCCCACAGCTCCAGAAATTACACTTCTTGCACTATTTCATTGCAGCACAGCCAGAAATAAGAGGAACAAGCTCCATTGGGGTTGGAAAGGGCACAAACCCCAATCAGAGGATGACCTGGCATCCTGCAAGTGCTCCTGCAGCTTTCCCTGTTGAGACTGCCTGTCCTCACTCCAGCTCATGCCCTGTTGGGGTGACACAACCTTGTCACAGTGACACAACCCCACTGTAGATCCCCACGGTCCTACCCCAGAGAGCTGTGAGAGATGCAAACCCTGGGAGAAGGCAGAGATGGGACACTGACCTAGGCACAAAAGGCTTCTCCATCACGAGGATGAATGAGAATGAGGGAAAAATTAACAAGGATCCGCTGTTCTGTCGCAGCAGAACAAGCTGGTGTGGAAGATGTGCCATGCACCCAAAACCAGACCCTCTGCCATCAATGTGGATGGTGTCTTATTCTCCATGGATGTTCTCCCATTCCTCTTCCCATAATCCAGAGCTGGGGGGGCCACTGCAAAGTCCCGTGACTCCAGTGGCAGGAGATGCAGGAGCCCTGGGCAGCGATCACAAGAACGGGGAAAGCAGCAACCTCAGGTTGCAGATTAGCTTCATTTTACAGCCAGGGAGGCAGAAACCTCCCATGGTTCAACATCTTGCTGGAGACCACACAGGGAGCCTGGGGAAAGCCAGGGAGAGGTCGCAGGTCTCTGCAGGGTGAGAACATCCTCTCTCCGGGGACGGAGGGAGGGAGCTCAGAGCCAGTGAAGCCCCACAGTGACCCCAACTCACTGCTGTACCCCAAACCCCACCCAGGGCCACATGCTGCACCCCTTCCCCCTCTGACCCCAAATGGTGAGGGCTACAGAAACCAGCCTGGCAAAGAGAGAGAGGCTCTTTACCCAAGTTTAAATGCACTTCCCTTGACTCGGTTCCCAGTTCAGTGTAGAGGAGACCCAGCTTGGCCGGCAGCCACGGCGCTCGGCTCTGCACGTCCCTGCCGAGAGACACATTCCTCAGCACTGCAGCTAAGTGCAGCACAAGCCTTTGAGGCCTTCACCCCTCCTTCAATGATAATTTATGCCCTCTGACCCAACTCCCCCTTTTAAATCAGCCTGATCAATAGAGAAATCAGACAATCCTTTTAAGAAACTATCTCATCTGATCCTGCCAGCTAATGATCTCTGCTCTCCTTACAGCTGTTTGCAGATCTGTAGCCTAGGCTGCTGGGGGAAGCAGGAGGAAAAAAAAGCCACCGGGCCAAATTCCTCCTTCCTCAGTCTAAGCAGTAGCAACAACAATGCTAACGATTTGTATGGAAGCAAAACAGGAGATGCCAACTCCTTTTTTTTGGAAAACAAGCTGAGCATCATGCTGCAGGGAAGCACTAGCTCCCCAAGTTTGCTCCCTCGTCCACCTTACCACCAAACATGCTCTTCTCCCATCCTGGGAGCCCTGATAAGACATCCTCACTCTTCTTCCAGGCTTTCCAATGCCTCCCCTCCAAAGAAAACCCAGCAACACAAGGCAAAAACCCCAAATCTGGTTCCTGGCTGAACCACGGTCACCCACACCCTGTTCCATGCACAGCACGGCTCCAAAGGGATGCTGTGTGCACTGGGATCTTCATCATTTGGCTGGAAAACCCTCAGCCCTCACAGGGATCCTCACTTTACCAGGACAGCAAAAGCTCAGGGGTGTAGCTGCCTCCCGCCCATGGAGGAGCTAAACCAGATCAATGGAAGAGGGAGCAGTGTCCAGCACAGCACTGGGAGCGGTGTGGCAACATCCATGGAACAGCCTCCAGAAGGGCTTTATTGATGGCAGCTGCATTTCTATTTAACTGGCAAAGGAACAGGGTTAACTAGCAAAGAGAGAGGCATCAGAGAGCCCTTTAAGTCTTCAAAGTAAATCAGCTCCTGGAAAAAATGCACTCGGTAGCCAAATGCCCCCTTCTCCTTTGTGTGCGCAGAGATATTGACATTTATTATGATGCCCAAACCACCCAGAGGAAGGATGCTTTCCTTCCATCCAAGGGCCATTTCTCACCCTGGCACACTCACAGGGATTTCTCCCCTGCCAAGGCAGGGCTTGGCCCCCAGCACTCCCTCCTTCAACCCACCCTGGAGCTACGACGGGACCGTGTCCCAGGGACACTCAGCACCTTCCCAGGCCCACCAGAGACCAGGCTCCAAGCCCGGGACGCCTCCAAAGCCCCCCACCACATGTCCCCTCCCACCCAGCCCTTGCTCTGAAGCCCAAGAGCAGATGCAAAAGCCAAGGGGTCTGAAGGGCTGCGGCAGCACAGCACGGTGCAGGTCCTGCCACAGCAGTCACAGTGAATTACAAGGTATTAGAGCCCTGCGCTGCCGTGTCTCTGTGCAGCAGCAGTCACGGTGAAGGACATGCTATGATAGGACTAGAGTCTCCTCTGGAGAATCCAGTCACTGGCCTGGTGGAAGGCAGTGGTACGAGAGGCCAGCCCTGTTCTATAGATCATGTAGCGACAGGCATGTGAAGGACACGCTATTACAGGACGAGGCAGGCTGAGAGCCGTGAGATTTGGGGAAGGGGGGGGACGGCCGTGCCTCGCTGGATCACCGAGTGCCCACGCTTTGCGAGCCAGCAGCCGTGAACGTTTTTAATTATGCTTTCCTACTTTATCGAGCATCTCATTTTCATTTACACGCCAGCCATCTCCACCTGAGAACGTGGCCGCTGCTGCTGCTCCTTTCCAGCACTGCTCCCATATTCCCTCATGCATCAGCTGGAGGGACCCAGCGGAGCTGGAGGTCCATCCTCAGCACAGGGGACCCATTTGGTGACCGACCTGCCCTGCAGCTCCCCTACGCTCCCCACACAACACCAAGGACCATAAGGCAGAGCCTCCCTGATGCTCGGTGTCCCTCCCCGTCGGAGCAGCCAATTTTAGTGGCTGCCATAAATGCAGCAGGAGCAGTGTCCTCTGGTGAGGCATCGAGCGGTGACTAAGAGCGGAGATGACAATAAAGCGGAGGAAGCAAGGTCTGACTGCAAAGCAGCAAACCACCCCCCCCCCCCGAATCCTGCTGGGAGGCACTGACTGATGATGCCCCCCCAAACCAGAGCCTGAGCCCAGTGAAGGAGGGCTGAGCTCTCTGGGGTTCAGGCTGAGCCCCGGCGCAGGCTCGGTTTGGGTGGATAATCCCATAAACGGGAGGGGAGAAAGGCTTCCCCCATCAGGACACCGGGATGGAGTTCAAGCCTCTTAGCAAAGCACACAGGGAGACTTGTGTGCAGCCCCTACAGATAAATCTACCCCCTTAAAGCGTTCTCAGTGGTAAATGCAGTAGAAACTGTGCAGGACTTGACAGCTCGAGGTGTATTTATGGTGCTTTGGCACCGGGGATAGAACCAGTTGGGATTTTCGCTCGGCTCTACCACTTGGGCATAGCACAGCCACAACAAACCCATTTGAATGCCTCTTGTTTCAACCAAGGCAGAGATCCAGCCTATTCCCTGCGGAGCAAGCGCCAGACCTGGGGCCAAATTAATCTCCGATGGATCTCCATCAACTTCATGGAGTTACAACTACAATTTGGCCCATGCCTGACACGTAAATCTGCTCATTTTTCTTCCAAATCGTCCAAATACCGCAGCATTTGTTAGCGCAGGAGAGGGGACGCATCCTCCGGGAGAGATCTCTTTGGATACCGTGCCAGCCCTTTCTTTTTTTTTATTTCCTTTGCTGCCTGGGATAAAAGGCAAGCGAGACAGACCGTGGTACGTGTCTGAGCTGTTTGGGAAAGAAATAGGAATTTCCTCCTGCCATTCCCAGTCTTTTGATAGGCAGGTGGGATGCGAGCAGGAATAACTCAATCAAGACAGAGCAATTTTTAATTAATTTGTGGATCCCTTCACCGGCTGATTGCCTTGGAGACAAAAGGGAAGCCTCTCCTTTAACACTTGTGTGTGCCTGGTACTCTGAGCCTCCCCTTTTCACCGGCACATCTTTGGTCTTGAAAGCTGCACAAAAGGAAGAATTCCTTGATCTTTTGCCTCGGCTTTTGCTAAGACGGAGACACACATGAGGGGGAGCTGGGTTGGGGTTTTTTTTGGGTTTCTTTTATATTTTGGGGGGGGATTATTAAAGCCCAAAATGCACATAGAGAGAGGTGGGGAAGGAAAAAAAAAAGGAAGGAAAGAGGGGAATAAAAGCCCTCAAAGCTAAGAAAGGAGAGCGTTTTCCGTCAACACCTTCTGCCCAGCCCGCTCCATCCCCAAGGGGAGGGAGTTGAAAGGTTCAAGCTACATCAAGTGGTGAGTAATGCAGCGGGAGGCTCCTGCTCGGGGCTGGGCTCTCGCCCTCCGCCATCCTCCCTGCCCCGTGCCCGGTGCTGGCAGGGCAGAGCCCAGCTCTCACCCTCCCCTTCTTCCCCCACCAGCGACCGTGGGGATGCGGGAACTTCCAAGGCAGTGAGTGACACCACAATTATCGATTGCCGGCTGCAAAGGCTTGCTCTCGCCTCCCCCCCTCTTCTCACTTGTTTTCTTCTGTGCAGCAGTGCCAGCCTTCAGAGACTGCTGCTGTAAAAGGCTCGGATTGACGGGGTGTCAAGATATCCGCTGCCCCTGGCTTTTAACGTTCCCTTGCAGGGGGGAGCGGGAAGAGCCCCTGCACCGGTGAGGGGAGCTTGGATAGCTCCAAAAGAAAAGGAGGAATGAAAAGCCTCCCTCTCTCCTCCGTCGAGGAGATGCTCTTGAACCACAAGCAGCTTTTTCAGCCTCGGCTTGGCTGCGTGCATCTCGGAAATCTCAAGATGCTGGGAAGGAGGAGAGGAGATGTGCCAGCCAGCCCCCGCCAGTGCCGGCGTCCTGCCCAAAATCAAGACACCCAGGAAACCCACCAGGCTGCCCAGCAGGTCTCTGTGGGGTGACACACACACCTGATCACCCAGCAGGGTTGGCAGGGGCCATTTTAGAGGTGGGGAAGGCAAGACACATCCAGGCCAGATGAGGTCACCCAGAAGAGGCTGCAAAAGGACGGGGACACCCCAGCTTGATTCTCTGCCGTTCAACACTGATGGCACAAGGGAACCAGATCGGAGGGTTTTCCTAGCAAAGACTGGCAAAGCAGGAACTCCAGGTGATCCCTGAATCCCCCACCAAAGGCTGGGATGTCACCCTGCCCAATGGCCCTGGCACAAGTCCCCTGCTAGCCCTGTTCCCAGCTCAGCTGGCCACTCACAGCAAGTGCCATCCCTGCCACAAAATGGGGACGGTCACCTGCCTGTGGAGGTGTTTGTTTGCGAAGCCTGGTGGCACCTTGGGACCATGGCTAAGTGTTACGTGCTGGAGCCAGAGGCCTGAAATTAAAGCCGGCTCCACGACTGTTGGGTGTCGACACCTGGTGATGGGAGGACAGGGATCGATGATGGAGAGTCTGTCGCTCCTGATGCATCGCTGTCAGGGTCAATACACAATTCCCGGGGAGATCAGATGTCCAGGTTAACTGCTTTGCCTCCGTGCTAAGCCGATGGGCTGGCAGAGCCACATCCTGCTCACACATCCTCCTCCCCAGCCACACTCACCCCACAGCCACCAAATGCCACTGACAGCAGCCCTGGGGCTTGTGGCTCTTGTTTTCATCCATGCAGAGCTCAAGTGTAGTTCAAATGGGTGCCGAAGGCTGGGAAAAGGGACACAGGGACAACAAGGACCTGCCCCCCAGGAGCTTTTGGCTGCATCAAACCAGCCCATCACCATGGGACCTCGCGGGGACACAGGGACAGCCAGCACCTCCTCTGGCCACCCAAGGGGCCAGGGAGGGGAAGTGGGGGTGATGAGACCTCTGAAGGGGAGAGCTGCATCTGTCAGTCTCCCTGTGCACCCCTGCCCTGAATTCCTGAGCAACAGAAAAGGCAGGAGGGGAGGGAAACTCGCCCAGCACAGGTCCTGCAGGCTCAGTGGCTGTGTCCTGCTCCTCATCCCTGGTGGGCAGAGCATCCAGGTGGCTTTGGCACAAAACCTGTCCCCTCTAGGTGACACCACAGACCCCCGTGGGACAGGAGAGCTGTGACAGCAGGGCTGCACTGTGCCCTCTGCACCAAGCAGGCTTGTGGCACTCCATGGCACCCCGAAATCATTGCAGTGAGCACAGGCAGGAGACAGAAACCCTGCTTTGCTCCCATTCCCATGTGCCACGCTGGGCAGGATCCGTCCCCCATCCCAGGGGGTCCTGTGAGGACGAGAGCCACCCGCAGCCAGGCTGCAGCATCTCACCCCGACGGCTCCCGGGGGGGTTTCAGCTGCTCATCTCCTCCAGCACAGCACAACCTACCCGGGGGAGCCCGGTGTGACCTCCTGAGGAGGGGACCAGCAGGTCCTACCTGCCGTCAGAGCCAGCCTGGGGGGGACACAGCATCACACCCGGCGCAGCCAGACTTGCACTAGGCCCCCCCCCCAAAAAAATCCCAAGAAAACAGAGCGCGGCATGAATAACAAAAGCAGCGATCAGTAAAGACTCTCCCAAGAGGCTGCAAGTTCTTCAATTAGAGCTCGCATTATAGGAATGAGAAACTCCACGCCGTCTTCCGTACGGATAACACTTTTTTTCCCCCCCCTCTCTTTTAAAGAATAAAGGGAGGGAGGGAGAGGAAGGGCTGCATCTCTAATGCAACAGACAGGTCTGCTGAGATTCACTTTGGCTCTTATTTTGACTTTCATCTAAAAGAGCTGCCCTGGGAATCCATTAAGTCCAATTTAAATCGGCTCTCCGCCCTCACGGCTTCTCCCCGCCTTCGCAGCACCNTCCTCGGAAGCAAACAAACACAAAAGCAAGGCCAGGCAGGGCAGGCAGCGAAGGGCAGGCAGCGAAGGGCAGGCAGAGAAGGGCAGCACCGGCGCGGTTTCGGAGCCGTTCCCTGGGGGATTACAGCCTTCCCCAGGGCAGTTGCTCCATCTTTATTTCCGCCCAAATAAACACAATCCGGCCACGTTTGGATACCGCCTCGGTATCCCCCACCTCGCCGGTGCTTTTGGGGGAGCCGGTGGGATTCCGGGACCCGATTCTGTTCCCCACACATCTCCCCCCCCTTCCACACACACAGGCGTATTTCCTCCCGGTTTTATTATTTCTGAGGACAATTACCTCCATTAACGCCGCAACCGGCAAAGTTGGACGGGATATAACCACATACTTCAGGTTTGTTGGGGGGTTTTTTTTAGGGGTTTTTTTTTTGGCTGTTTTTTTTTNCATTCCTCTGCCTTTGGGAATCGCCCCCCCCTCGCAGCCCCGCAGCCGGGCGAGGGACGGACCCCTCGCCTTTCATCTCACCACACTCATTCAAGCTCTGCTTCTGTCGTATAAGCAGTTTTCCAGCTCTTCCCCCCCCTCCCGCCCCGTAACACACCCGCTCTGCATTGCATCCTATTCATATGTTTTCAATCATCGCCGTTTCGTTATTTAAAACAAAAGCACACGGTTCCCCACCCCCGGGCAGCACTCCGAGCCCCCTCACCGGGCTCCACGGCTATTCCCTGGTTTGTTTGTTTATTAATGTCAACGGAGGATTTGGAGGCAAAATTTTGCCGTGGGAGAAAAGGGAGCGGGAGGTGAAAAGTCCCACCGAGGGGCTTTCCAAAGGCGCAGCCAGATGTGCAAACCCCACGATTCCTTGGGTTATCTGCTAGATCCATTTTTTTTTCCTGCCCTGCCAGCCACCGAATAAAAGAAAGAAAATCCATCAAGTCAGCGTTCTCACGTGCAGACAACGGCAAGGAGAGCCAGGCGCCCGCCCGCGGCACCGCCGCAACTTTTGGAAGTATAAAACCATGCACATCCATAACTCCTCAATTAAAGAAGCCTCCCCGGGAAGACTTCCCTCTGCAGAGGCTTTCGCAGCCCCGTGCCCGTTATTATTTCAACTTTGCAAAAAGTAGGTAGTCAGGACAAGCAAAACGAAATCCACCCCTTCCACACACACACACACACACACAAA
>VZDJ01000076.1:11379269-11400584 GCA_008694505.1 Cyanoderma ruficeps | reverse complement strand
TGAGCTGGGTGGGATGAGCTAGGTGGGCTCGGCAGGGAAGCAGAGCAGGAGGGAGGCAGCGCGGGGGGCAACGGGGACGGGGACGGGGGGGAGGTGGAGGCAAATGAACAAATCACACCTGCAGCTTTCTGCGTGCCGGAGCCAGCTGCAGCCCAGGCAGCGACCGGCAGGAAAAAAAATCCAGGCGCGCTGGCTCCCAGCACCATCATCTGCGGGGATTTTTTAGGTGCACGGTGAGCTGATGGCAACTCATCGCTGCGAGCGATTGATTTTGGGGAGGTTTATTATTATTATTATTAGCAGGAGGGGGAAAGGGAGGTGGTAACAAAGAGCAACCCTTCCACACACACACTGATTTTCCCAAGGGGTAAATAAAAAACCCCGTCGCAGAGGCGAGGAGGGGGAGCTGGTGCCTTGGCCAAGGGACGCAGAGCTGTGGTGGCCCTGGCACACCGGGGGCCACCCGTGCCCCGCCGCCGGCCGTGCCGGGATCGCTGCCGCGCATCACCGCGCCCCGGCTGCTGCCCGAAGGGCGCAAACGCCCAGCCCTTGCCTCCTCCCACGGCTCCGCTCTGAGCCTCTCGTTAATTGAACTAAAGCTGCTCACCTTGATAACGCAGCACGGCAGCAAGTTTCCGAGCCGTACGCGGGGGGCTGGAGAGCTATTTGATCCACTTCCAAGGCGCTGCCTTTCAATTCAACCCCTTGCTCTTGAAGGATGGATAACCAGGCCCTCTCTTTTCCCTGTTAATTACTCGAGATAGGAGGCATCAAGCTGCAAACCAGACCGAACCTCATAAGGGGACACAGCACCTGCGAAAGCAGACTGCTTGTTCTCATCTCCCCAGTCTTTTTCCTCTCCATCCTCATCCTCATCCCCATCCCCATCGCAGACCCAGCCCGGCTTTTTGTAGGTAATACACCACAATGTGCTCCCAGCCACCTCCAGCTTCACACATGCCTCTCTGCAGGACGGTAAATCAAGCTGGGACCTCATGGCTCTCCAGGGACTTGGTGTTATTCCCTGTAATCACCAATCTGCCCTGCCCTTCACACGGAAGAGCCTGGCACTCTTTGGCATCACAAGCCGAAGCCAAGGTGGGATGGACCCAAAGGACGTCACCCCCAGCTTCTCCTCTGGGATTCACAGAAGACTGAAGGATTTGTCATTTTTACACTACAATCCAATAAATTCAACGGTCGGGTCCATCCATGTTATTTCCCAGCTCTGGTATGTTTGAAATCCCCACCTCCAGGAGTCCTGTGATTTCAGGAAGACCTCAGCCCTGCTCTCCTCCAACCCTGACCTCACCGTGGTGGGGAGAAAGGTTGAAACCACAAGCCCCAGAGAGCCCCATATGCAAATTAAATCACCACCAAACACTTTGGTTATTAAACACTGTTACTTTTCTGGAACCTTTACAGTTCTGCGCCTACAATTTACGGGTTCGAAAAGGCCGATTTCATGATTTCTCAGCATTTCTGAGGTGTCAACACCCACATCACCTCTGTTTGCATGACACGGTCATGTCTATCTAAGCCCAACCTCTGCCTGGGTGGGAGACCACCACCTATAACACCAATTAACTTTACTCATTAAAACCTCCAAGCTCATAGAGGAGGATGCTGCTCGGTTGTGCAGATGGAAAAGTTTCCATCCCCCTGATAAAATCCGGGTCCAGAGCATCCTGGAGCAGGTACCACCCTGAGCTACCACAAAACAGCACGACCAGCATCAAAAAGCCTCTTTCCCATCTTCCCTGCCAACAGAGCAGGGCTCACCTTGTTGATCAAAGTCAGAGGCTTCCCTGGATGTAACCCTGCACCTCCTGCCCCGGAGAGGCTAAAAAATAATGACTCATCCCAATGTTATTTCTGGAGCTGCTAAAACAAAGGCACTCTGGCTCCCTTGGCTCCTTCGGTGTCTCACCACTTCGACCTAAATGATAAGGCATCCCGAGAAAACTGAGCTTTTCCCACCAGCCTCCCCTTTCATCCAGCCTTGACATGAGTGGCCAACCCAGGGTCCAAGGACCTCCTCAGTATCTACACGGGATGCTCTCAGCTGGCTCTTTCTCATTCATCTTTCTTCCATCCCTCTTCCTGGCGGATTTTCCCTCAGCCCCACTCCCAACCATCCCAATGGATTGCTTTCTTCCCCTGGCCCGGGGAGGGGGGGCACAAACCCCACACGTGTGGTGGCTCCTGGCAGGCAGGGAGCAGCAGCCCTGCCCCAGCTCTCATCAAGCTCCGTGCATCGGCTCCGAGCGGATCCGATGGATTTTCATTTCCTAACTTTGCCCTTCGGGCTATTTCTAACGAGCTTCCTCGCGCTTAAAAAAAATATATAAAATCCTTCATCTTGCAACGCGGTGTCAGAACAGCAACACTCGGGATGACTGTGCCTGCGAGGAGGCTGGAAATTAATTATATCACAGTGGCTTTAGGTAGGGATCCATCCACTGACCTCCTCGTCCAGCTCCCGTCTGGGACCCAGGGAACAGCCACAAATCCCCTCCCAGAGCAAACAGGCTTTTTTTTTGGCCTTGAAAAATGTATTTTCGTGGTGTGATGTTTGGGCTGTGCAGCACAGCCTTGGGCACGGAGCCACCACTGTCCTCCTGTGACCCCGTGCCCTCCCCATACCTCATCCCCAAGCTTTGAGCCCCCTTGTGTAGCCCCTTCCTGCAGCAGGGGGTCCATCCAACCCTCTTGGACTCATCCCTCCCATTGGGAGGGAGGAATCAGTCCTGGGCGCCTTAATTTCCACTAATCAGATGTTTTAATGAGTTTCTCAGCTCCCAGCACATCCCACTTCCCACCACTACTCCCTCCGAGGCCGGCCCCGCTCCCGTGCCGTGCCGAGGCCCCTGACATCCCCAAGGCTTTCCTTGGTGGGAGAGCAGCGATTATTCCTCTCAAAAGGTCTCTTATAATGGAAACCATCTCTGCATCCCTCCTTGGTCTCCTCCTGCCGTGACCCAGGCTCCGTCGAGAGGAGCTCTGCTCCGAGGCAGCGCCGTGTTTCCATGGAAAGAGTGAATAGCAGAGTCTTCCCAGTGGTTTATTAGAATTCCTTTTACTTCGATGGAGAGTTTTAGAGCAAAGTAGAAAGGCTTTAATGTGGGGCTAATGGAGCCCCTGGGAAGTCCAGGAAGGAAATCTCCCCTGGAGAAGAGGAGGCGTGAGGAGAGGGAGGGCAACTTTCAAGACAAATTCCTGGACAGGTTGAAATTTTTTTGCAGGAGCCATCTCAGGCAGTGAGAAATGGAAATGAATGTTTGTTTTATTTTTAACAGATGTTACAAAAGACCTGCCAGTAATTCAGCGAACGATGCAAAACCTAGATCCCACTCACTTTTCCAGGCATGTCTTCCATCCCCTCCCTCTCCTGCTCAGTACAAATGCTTATTTGCATTTAGCATATCATATTTTAAAAAAAAATAAAAATATTAAGCAATAAAATAACAATCGTATGCCACTTCATTTCCTCCCTCCCTATGGCTTTGGTTTCGGGTTAAATCCTCGGTTGAGGCAGCTGTTAATTGTTTTTAATAATTGTTTTCTGTCTCTTCAGGTTTCCCAAACCTATACTCTACTCACCCACTTTGGGGGGTGCCCTCTTACCCAGGTCACCAGCCCTCTCTCTCCCTGCTGCTCCCTCAAGGAACAGCTCTTGACTCTGGAAAGAGTTTGGAGCCTCAGTTTGAAACACAGACTGCAGCCTCTTTTTTTGGGAAGAGGGATTTGCAGTTAAGAGATGGGGAGATGGAAAAGGGACGAGGTACAATGAGGGGATCCTAAAACCATCCAGCCAGGGGCTGGAAAAGCAGTGAGAGTGTGGCTCTCCAAAAAACACGGTGCAGCAGGTGATCCATGAGCACACCACAGCACTTGACCAGCCCACAGGGAGCTCTGAAGCTGATCTGAAACCCACCATGATGTCAGAGGGGTATCTGGGATGAGATACAGCATTTGTGAGTGACATACATGAAACCCAAACCTGGGAGGCCAGTGACAGTCTTGGAATCCCAGAATGGTTTGGGATTAAAAGCCCACCTCATTCCAACCCCCTGCAATCAGCAGGGACACATTCCACCAGACCAGGCTGCTGCAAGCCCCTTCTAACCTGGCCTCGGACACTTCAGGGGATGGGGCATTCACAGCTTCTCTGTGCCAGGGACTCACCCCCCCCTCACAAGGAAAAAATTCTTCCTAATACCCAACCTACCCCTGCCCACTGTCAATGTGAAGCCATTCCCCCTTGTCCTGTCACTCCATGCCCTTGGAAAGAGTCCCTCTCCAGCTTTTGTAGTCCTAGCCAGAGGAGCCCTGAATCCCACGGATACCAGATTTCCTGAAAATGAGCAACTTTGGCAGCTCCTGGTTTAACTCTTGCCTGCAAAACACAAGCTGCAATGGTTCCCCTTTTCATGCCTGACTGTGAAACACCACTTCTCCTCTGGATGCCCGGCTTTCCAAAGAGCAAGATCCCAGGAAAACCCCAAGTGGGCAAAGGCAGGGTGATTTTCTGCCCCGTTTCCTGTCAGCATCCCTGCATGCACAGCCCCGAGTGGGGCTCAGTCCATACCCCATGATCCCACACACCAGCATGCCTTCTGCTGGATTCACACTCCATCCGTGCCTTCTTTGTGGGATCCCAAGCAGGAAAGCAGGAGACAGGCTCTGGGGAGCAGCTACAGGTCAGTACTGACACAAGCAGGGTGTCCCTGGACGCATTATAAATCCTAAAATCTGCCTGATTTCCAGGCAGAAAATGGCATCTGTGTGCATTTCCAGGTGACGGAGGAAAAGTGGCTGTTTTCACTGAGCTTTCTCCTCTTCCCATCACAATCCTGCACCTGGTTAGCAACTGTCGGAAAGAGGTTAATCACAGTCCTTAAATCAGGAACCTTGTTGTGGTATGCTCGGGATGCACATCTGTGCTCTCCATGGCTCATCCCCGGCGGCATTTGGGAGAAGGCAATATGCCAGAAAAACCCCACCCCCAAATAAGCCACCCAACCACCCCCACGCCCCCCCAAATGAGCGACAAGCATCCCAGGGTGCAGGATCCTGCTGATTCCTTGAGCCCCTTCTGCAGCACACGTGAAAGGCTCATGATTCCCCCCAGCCCCAGCAGGGCTGTGGGTTAAAGGCATCTCGGATAATGAGCTGTTGGCACAGTCGCTATGGGGCAGAAAAGGCTTCTGAGGGTCTGGGGTTTCGCTCACTGGCCAGCCTTGTGATGGAGGAGAGGAGGCATCACCTGGAAATGCCTTGGGAGTAAAACAAGGGGGACCCGGGGTGGTCTCACATGCCAACCCAGAGCTCAGCCCTTGGCAGAGCAAAGGCTGGGAGCTCCAGCAACTGCCAGCTGCCCAGCCTGGCTCCTGATTTCCAAGCATTGCAAAGCCTGGCCTGGCCTCGCTATTTCTAGGCCTGTCCCAGGGGATTACCCTGCCCTCCCTGTTTTGGGAAAAAGAAGCATTTCAGCGCGTCAGAGCCCCGGTGCTCAGCCGGGCCCCGGGCTGCCGGTGCGGCAGAGCCGGCGGCGCTCAGCGCCGGAGACCGAGGCCGCTCCACGCACACACACGTGCACGGCCCGGAAAATGGAGAGGAATTGATCCCGGAGGCAAATCTCTTTTGTTCTAACCCCGCTGCTGTAACTGGATCTCCCCGGGTTCTCGGCTCAGGAGCTGCGGCGGATCGCATCGCTTTCATGCCTTCTCCCAGTGCCAGCTTGTCACATTCCCCCGTCGCCGGCGGCGGGGAGGGGACGGGTGGGAAGGGGAGGCATCGCTCCCAGCGCTTGTTTACCTCACCACCGAGCACGAGGGGCTTTACGGCGGTAATGAGCAAAAACCCGGAGGGAGCCGATTGCAGAGCCGCGGCATGAGACCACCCCAAGTCACAGGCTGTCCCTTTTTAACGAGGTCCCCTCCATCCTCCTCCCCGCCAGGCTCCCCGCGCCCTGACATCCTTCTGCCTTTCCCCGCTGTCTCGTTCCGACTGCAGAAATGCTGATTCACAGAGCCCGGCGCAGGAAGCGTTTGGGAGGCAGAGAGAGCAGCACAACACCGCCCGAATGCACCCGACCTCCCCGGGCGCCTTCACACCGGCGACTGGCGACAGCGGAGTCGCTGCAGATTAATCCGCTCTGCGCTTATTCCAGCACCTCTTTCCCAGTGACTCCCTCGCCTCTCAGCAAGGTGAATCCATCCCCTCCGCTTTCCCGGGAGAGCTCGCATGCGAATTTGCCTCCCCCTTCTGCACAGGGGAAAGCAAGGTGAAAGATTTCACGCTGCGCCACGCAGAGAGATGCCAGGACAGCGGGATGGGGCGGATGGCACTTCCCCAGGGAAGTACTCTGCTTTCCAAGCGGTAGGGCAAGGAGAACAGCACCCTGACCTGCTGCCAGGCATGTGTCAGACCCCACTCTTGGATCAAAGCATCCATCACCGGCAATCTAGACCCCGTCTCCTCCTTCCAGGGCAGGCAGTGCCCGGCAGCGGGGTCCGTGCCCTGGCTGGCTCCTGGCATCCACCAAGGGCGCTGCGCTGTGACAGCAGCCGGCACGAACCGAGCTGCCCGCCCTGCCTCACCTCCCCTCTCCTCTCCTGCCAGCACCGTGCAGCTGGTGCAGCAGCAGGGCTGAAATCCGAGACAGCGAAAGGATGGGGTTTTGGAGCAGGCTGTAAGGAACGGTGTCCCCAGCAGCCCAGGGCAGGCAAATGGCTGCAAAAGCAGGGGATGGCTGTCCAAGCATTTCACTTCTCCCAAGTTCAGGTCCTTTCCCTCTGGGACAACCACAACACATTGTAGGAGAGCTCAGGTGAAAAGATCCATCCTGTTCTACTCCATCTTGCATTCTGTGACTCCACTCACTTCTCCCCCACGAGGCCACTTCATCCCAAAGTCACCTGTGGTGCCACAATGGATGCAAACACTTGGAGACCCCATGCATTGAAGAGCAGGATGTGACACACACTTTCCTGTCACCCTCACACTCCTCCCTGTGCTGCACCCCTCTGGACCAGCTCAGCACTGCTCAGATCAGGTGGGATCCATCCCAGAGCAGGGCATGCAGAAGATAAACCCAGTAAGCCAGGCAGGGAATCCAAAATTGAATCCAGCTCTGCAAGCCCAAGGGAACACTCTGGATGCGTCTGGGGACACCAGGGCACCAGGACACTCCTTGCCACCATCACACTGCTGCATCTACAGCTCCAACGCTCAAATCCACCTTTTATTTTAATCCTTCCATGGTTTTTTGCAGAGTGTATCAAAGCTGTGCTGGTCCACTCTGCATGGGTGACCACCTGCCCACAGCCAGTGGCCAAGCTGGGATGCCCATCTGGCTCCCCAAAAAGCCATGGTGCATGCGAATTGATTTCCACCATGCAACCGTAAAGGCCCCAGTGGGTTTGAATAGGAGCCCCCTGAGGTATTATCTCAGCAGTGCCTCGAGGCAACCACCTGAATCCTTCCATGACTGCTGCACAAACCTGGAATGTCTCCAGCAGCTGGGGATTATGGACAGACCTCACAGAGGAGTCCCCAGACCATCACAGCACAGCCAGCACCATCAGCTCTCAGATGCTCCCACGTGTGACCAATCCTCAAAAAAAACAAGGCACAGTGATGCTAAGAAGACCAAAGCCCAGATGCCAAGGCAGGAAACCAGGCTGAAGTTTTCACATTAATCATATCGAGCTCTATTCTTTTTCATCTATTTCAAGGCAAGTCAAAAAGAGGTTCACACTCTCCCCTGGCAAACCACAGAGGATGACGTGAGCCTGTCTCTTGCATTGCAAGTAGAGTGTGTCAAGCAATTAGCAAGTCATCAGGAATTCAGATAGGGTGGGCAGGATACGATCCCTCAAAGCTCTGGCAGGAGCATTACCCACCCTGGAGTTTCCCATCAGGCATGGAAGGCAGCAGAGGGAGCAGGGGCTGTTGGTGAGCTCTCAGGAGCAGAGCAGACACCGTGTGCCAGCAGAGCCTGATGCCATAAAACACCTCACGTTTAGCCTGTGCTGTAGCTCAAAGGCCCTGGGCATTCAACACAGATTTTTCCTCGCTCATTCCCAACCTCAGCAAGGTGGCCAGGGCAATTCCAAGAACCCTCAGGCATCCTGCAGGACTGCTGGATCAACCCGAGCACCTCACACATGACCCATCCCAGGGCATTCTGTCATCGCATCAATTCTTGCTGCTCCCACCAGTTTCACTCCCTGCAGCTCTGACCACACTGGTTTCCACTCAGCATCCTCTCAGCAGCCCAAACCCTGCTCTCCTGGAAGTTAGTGGCAAAACCCACACAAGAGCAGGAGCAATCCTTCCACACTCCCTCTGGGATGAGATTTACACTTTGGCTCCCCAGTGCTGCTAAACCCACACCAAGGCCTGGCACAGCACACGAGAGGAGCGGGACCATCTCAGCAAGAGCACCTTGGAGGGGAACTTGGTGGCTTGCAGACACCTGGCTGGTCCCCACGAACACCCAACCATCCCCGAAATAAAAGAGGGAGGGTTATACCGAGGTGTGAGCAGACAACCTGGGCGCATCAGCTCCCTGTGCAGAAGGATCTGGCGCGCCGGGCGGGTGGCACAGGGGGTGCCTAATCTGCCACCCGCCCTTTCTCCTCTCCATTGCCAAGGTAGCAGCAGACAATGCTATCTGCTGGCTTGTCAGCCGGCCCTCCTCCCGCCGTCTCTTTAGCCAGAAAACTCTCCATCTGTCTCCAGATGGGGTGTTTCTACCACTCCAGTCAAACCGATTCAGAGTGGAACAATGATGCTTTGTTAACAAAACAATTTTTGTATGTCAAGCCCTCCTTCTTGCGGGTTTTTCTCCCCCCCCCCACCCCAGTCCCCAGTGGGTCAGCTTTGTGTGGCGTCCTACATTTTGTTGTTTCTTTCACATTTTAAAGGCTCCGTATTTTTGTACAAAAGGTGCCTGCGGAGCAGCTTTTATCTGCGAGGCAAGATTTGACACATACGCAGATCACAATTGCGACAGGAGGTTCGTGATGTGGTGGTTAAGGGTGGTGTCAAGACCTTCAGAGTGATGAAGCATTATTTCCAGTGATTTTTGCCTCCAGGATAAAAATTAGAGCTGGTCCGACGCTGCATGTATGGCTTCTGTGAGCTGGAATCCCCCAAGGGCTCATGGAGGGGGCAGAGAGAGAAAGTTTGAGCTTGTTTTGGTACAGAACTGGCATCACCTGGGTCCATCCATCCTTCTTGTGTCCCCCTGCACAGAACAAGCCACCTCTGTCACTTGTGAGTGGAAGGCATGCGTGCATGGAGTAAATCTGTGTGCCTGTGAGTAAAGTACAAACCTCTCCCCAGCACAATCCCTGTGGTGGCCAAGAAGATCAAACCTCAGCCCTCCCGTGGCCAGAGCCTGACCAAAGATCCTGGGGAGTGTTTGACTCCTCCCCAGCCACCCAGGGCTGGACCATCCCCCTTGACCCCTCACCCAGCAGCAGGAAGGAGAGCTCTCCTTCCTCTTCCAAATATATCTCCACCACACAGGCCTCCAAAAAACCCAGCTCTTCCTTTATTTTTCATTTTTTTTAGCCCTGAAGCAAAAAGCACACAAACCACCTTCTGCTCTGCACAAAACCAGCAATTCCCAGCAAACAACCAACCCGCTGGCTCCAGAGCAAACAGCTCCGTGTTCCTAAGCAGGCTGGAAATTTCTACACAAGGGGGACTTTTTCTTCCAGCTCCCTCCACATTCGCAGGGAAGGGAAGGTCCCTCCTCCTTCCTGTCCTCAGGTAACAGCATCTTCATGGAAACACCAATATTTTTATGAGTCACCTCCCTTCTTCCCCTCTCCTGCTCTGTGGCCAACACCCCTCTGCTTTCAAGATCAAAGCCGAAGGGGACCAGCTGTGCCGAGTCCTTTCCTTTCCAGCCCTTTCCATCTCCATTTGCAGCCGTCGCCAGCGCGAGTCCCTGCTGTTCTGACAGCACTTTGTGCCGCCCATCCAGCACTGCAGCTCCCTGCCCGCCATCTGCTCCCCCTCCAGCCCTCTCCTGCCTTCCCAGCTCCTGCTCCAGCCACACTGGGAACACAGGGAACCCTCCCAGGCTCTGGGCTCAGTCCCCTCTGGTATGCATGGGAGCTGCCCCGCTGGCTGCCCCGGCTGCCCTGCCTGTCATGTGCTGATTCAGAGGCTGAAATGTGCTCAGAGAGAAACGGGATTATCTGCTTCCACTGAAATCCCATCCTAATTCCCTGTGTTTGGTAACTCCTCCGCAGACCAGAGCATGAGACTGCATCTCCTTTCCAAACAAGCAACTCCATGGGGACCTTCACTCCAGGCTCCTTTCAGCAGGGGTACAACCTTGGCTGGGAAAGTCCAGCTCCTGCTGTGAAAGCGGCTGAGGGAACAGGAATCTCCCTCCCTATCCAAAAGGCTGAACATCTCACACAGCCCCCGGTGCTGCAGCAGGGATTTGCAATGTGATGGGATAATTAGAGTCAGGGATGTGCTTCTTGCGCTTCTTAACTGCCAGAGGGCAGGGTTAGATTAGATATTAGGAAGAAATTCCTCCCTGTGAGGGCGGTGAGGCCCTGGCACAGGGTGCCCAGAGAAGCTGGGGCTCCCTCTGGATCCCTGGAAGTGTGCAAGGCCAGGTTGAACTGGGATAGTGGAAGGTATCCTTTCTCATGGCAGGGGGGGGTGGAATTAGATGATCTTTAAGGTCCCTTCCAACCCAAACCATTCTGTGATTCTAGGATTCTTGATACATCCAGGAAAATCCGACCACTTTTGCTCTCCCAAAACTCACTCACTCCCAGTGAGTGTCATTTGTGCACGTTTGAGGGAAGCTACTTCCATGTGCTACTTCAGGTCTGACAGGTCCCTCTCAGGGTCACACACCCCATCCTTCATGACATCTCATCTTGCACCACGTGCCCCTCCTGGGTGCTGCCATCACACGTCCTGTGCTGATACAGTCCCTGCTTCCCAACACCTCGCTGTAACTCAGCCCAAATCCAGCTTGGACCTGTCTCACCTCCAAGGACTTTGAAAAAAGCATTGCACAGATTTAAGTCTCGGTGCTTTTTATATGTAAAACATTGAACTTAGCAGCTAATGGCAATTCCCAGCAGAAAAGGATGGGTAGTAGTGGTGGGTATATTTATAAATTCTTTTTAAGCAATTGCCGTGAGGCGGGAAATGTATCCGTCCTCCTGGAAAACTCCCCGGGTTGCTGGGGCAGGCATCTAAATGCGAAGTTTCACCAGGGCTTTTTGAGTTTTGTGCTCTGCTAGACATATCCCTCTCAAATATCTTCTCTCAGGAATGTTTTCACAGCCACTCTCCCGTGGTCACGCGTGTGTCACCGCGACCTGCCCGTCTCGGTGAGGGCAGCAGCATCTCCGTCCTTCTCCAGCCACTCCACTGACTTGCCAGTAAATAAAAGTCAGGGGATCTACTTGACTGGTCTCCTTAGCTGCTCTCTCCAAAGGGCTGACTTATAAAATACCCACGTCCTGGATTTCTGGGAGGTTTTCACTGAGAGCACATTGTTTTTCCCCAGCAAAGCCAGAAAAGAATTTACAGTCGGTCCACACAGCGAGACTGCTCTGCTTTCTCTTTCCTGGGACAGGAACTCAGTTTGAAACAGATTGCTAGCAGCTAAATGCAAGTTCCTTAGCAGCTTCCAGAGTGAAAATATTCCCTCTCCAGATCTCCTTTTATGTCCACAACACATTATTCCGGTGGAGGGCTCTCTTGCTAAGAAAAGCTCTGGTAACTCCCAGCCTTGTCTCCAAAGTGGTTCAGGTGTGGGAGCCAGCTCCCCTGCAAGCATCCCTTGGTCCTGCTGCCCAGCTGAGATGTCCTTAATTCCTCCATCTGTCCCCTCCAGGCTCTGGCTGGCTCAGCTCTCAGACAGTGAATACATACAGCAGGCTGCAAGGCTGCTTGTCCTAAATATACACTTTTCCCACAGCCTCAGGAGAAACGACGTCTTCTAAGTCCCCCAGCCCACTCCTTGGGGTGCTTCTGGGGCTTTCCGTGCTAAGCTGCCTTTGTCCCACACACTGCATGCAGACAGACAGGAGGTTCACACCAAAACCCACCTCTCCTCTCTGCCTTTAACGGAACCAAAACAAAAAACAGATGGAAAATCAAATGCTGGCAGTATGAAGCATGTGGGCTGCACTTGCACCAGCCCTCCTGGAACTACAGAGTGTATTCCCTCCTGCTCTGGGGTCCCAGGGCAAAGCCAGACCTCCCCAAAAAGGTTATTGGTGGAGGAAATCCTGATATTCCCCCTTGCCAGCAACTAAGCAGGATGGAGCTGGGACAGAGGGAAGGAAGGAAAAGACAGAGGCAAGAGCAGGCTCAGCACTTTAAGAAGTCCAGGAGGAAAAATTTCAACCTCCAAGCAGGATTTGCCCAGTGCACAGTGAACGAGGCACTGGGGGGACAGTCACAAACTGGACACTGAGCTGCTTTTAGCCAAGCTCCACCCATCCCACACACTCCCCGAGGCAGAGACACTGCGGAGGAAACACCTTGAGACCAGAGTTAAGGCTGTCCCCTAATGAATGCACGGCGTTCCACGGCCATAAGCTGCTCAGATGTCCTTAATTCCAGGATTTCTTACACGCTCCATGCCTGACTTTGTAACCTTAATCATGTATTTTTTAGTGTTGCTCTTGTGCGCACGTGAGCTTATCTCCTTTCACCGCGGGCTCTTCTTCTCACTCTCTTGTGAGGATAAACAATACCCACAACTCTTCCACGTCCCTCCCTGGGAGTGCATCAGTGTCCCTAAACTCCCCTGAACACTCCCTGGTCTTGCAGAACGAGTGGTGGGGGCTGCTCAGGCTCAACTCCAGCTCCTCCTGGAGCCTTGGTCACCCTTGGGAGCTCGGAGGTGGCTCCCATGTGAGGATGAGCATCCCAATAACCCCTGTGCCACACTGAGGAAGAGCAGGAGCAGAGGGAGCCCACGGTGGGGGCAGGGACCGGCAGCGTGTTTGTGGAGTAAGGCTCAAACTGCCGTGACGGATTGCCTTGTTTACACTGGGCCCAGGGAAAATCACTCCAGGGATGGAGACACAGAAGCGTCCAGAAGCCTCTGAGAGCAGGAGAAGCCCTTCAGACTCTTGCCTCTTACTTTTGGTTACAAAATCATCCCCCCCCCGGCCTCGCCTCCTGCATCACTGTCAAGGGGCGGAAGCTTTAAAATCACTGTAGTAAGCAGGGGAGGGACAAGGAAAGGAAAGGAAAGGAAAAGTATTATCGAATGGGAATGTGGCTTTTCCACTCCCCCTTGCCAAAAGGAGCCCTCCGTACCCAAGGATGCACCAGAACGGGCTGCTGGGCCACAGAGTGCAGTGAGAGTTGCCACGAATTGCTGGGAGAGGGAAAAGAATAAACAGGAACCACCTTAAGGGAGGGGAGCCACCAGCAGAACAGTTAAAATGACTAAATACTTTCCCAATATCACTCCTCCACGTAAGCATTGCTGTAATTGCCCTTGGGATGTTGCACAACGGCAAAAGGGAGGGGCAGGTGCTGGCAGGGAGGGAGTGAAGGCGTGCAAACCTCCAAACCTCCATCCCAGGCGCTGCTGTCACCGAGCAGAGACGCTCAGGACGTCTCTGCCACCTCGGGCCCTGCTGCTGGATTTATCCCCCGAGGGGCCATTCCTCACACTAGCTGGAGGACTCCCGGGAGGACTCACTCCTCATGCCTCTGAGACACAGCGGGCTGCCCCAGGGAGCAAGAGCAAAAGGCGAGGAGGAACAGAGCCCACGCTGCACTGTGTGGCAAAAAAAAGAAAAAAAAAAAGAAGAGAGAGAGAGAGATATAAGGGCTTCATTGAAGCGCTCTCTCTCTCTGGAAGTCTCACGCAGAGCAGCTGGTCTTTAAGACTGTTGCAAGCACGCCATGCAAGCACAGAGCCCTTCCATTCCTGGGTGCTTTCATTAGTGACACTCAGACAGGGGCAGCCACTCGACCCCCATGAGAAGGGAAAAGGCTGACTCATTCTTCCAGCAACGCTTGAGAGCAGGACACGGTGCTCGTGCTCTGTAGCAGCAGCGTGGGTCCTCTCCTGCTTCCTAAGCCAGATCACCGGATCTGGGCTCGGATGCCACACACACACACACACACACAGACCAGCTAATCCGCAGATGTGCCGGGTCCCTGGATAGAGCATCCGCAGCCTTTGCTTCCAAAAGCTGCCCACTGATGCTCGAGTCGAAAGGGAAACCTCTGAGAGATGCAGTCTCGAGGTTTAAAACATCTGTGGGCCATCAGCCATTAAATGGGCTGCTATGCTGGTTTGCTGCTCTCGGGTCTCACGCCAGGTTCATCGCCGTGCCGGCTGGGTACCGTCCAGCAATGCATTAAGTGATGTGACTATTTCTGTTCTCATCACATGTTTGCTCTCATCCTCTCCAGGGTGTGTGTGGGGGGAAAAAAAACACACATTCATTATGGAGTGTCATATTTTGGTAAGGCTTTTCGTTTCTCTGCGTAACACCGGGCTCTTGGCAGAGGAGAAGGGGGATTTTGTTTTCCTAATATCCATGTACTCAGGTATTTCTGTTAGAGGAGGCAAAGTCAAAGAAATGCTAATCAAATATCCAGGAGTGCACAGTGCTGACATCCGCACCTCGCTACTATATGGCCTTTCATTAGCATTACCTAAATGTACGACCGTACAAAAAGCAGATTTCCTTAGCAACAGGGCTGCCTTCATATTTCCTCCCCACTACCCCCTGCCCTTAGAAGAAAAATGACTTCAGCTCTTTCTCTGAGCCCTGCTCTGCTCTGCAGCAGTGCTCTACGCCGCTGCCAGGCTTTGCTATATGCTGCATCTGGGACGCCTGCCTCTCCACGCTGGGATCCACGAGCCATAAAGCAACCTCTTGACTTAGCTCTTCTGTACAGCCACAATAAAACTCCTCTTTTCCTAACGGAGCATATGCAAAACAGCCTTGTAACAGCAGAGGGGGGATCCTCTCCTCCAGATGACTTACAGCTCCCATCGCTGAGGAAGGATGTCCAGCGTGCTCGGCAGAGCCGGCACTGCTGGCTGGTGACTCCTTTGCTCCCTGCCACCTGGTTGAAAGGTGAAAACTGCCCTCGTCCCCAAATGGCACCGTAAGCCACCTTTGCCTTGGGCAGGGAGCTGCCAACCCTTCCTCTCCCCGGATCTGGGCCAGGAAGACGGAACACTTCATCCTCCGCGCTCTCCCCCGGTGCCACAGCCTGGTGCGCTGGGCTATTTTAAGAGCTCGTCTGGGAGACTGGCACACGCACCGCGCTGCCGGGAACTCCCTGCTTCTGTTTCAAAAAAGCTGGAGGCTGGGAGCCTGCTGGGACTCACCCCTGTGATTCCCAAGGTCTGACCCTCCTCTCGCTGGGACTGGCGCAACGCTGCTGAGTCAAACGGAATTAGTCCCAATTAGCGCCGGTGAAACGGGAGGAGAATCGCGCTCTCCCCGGCATTTCAACCCCGCCAGCCGCAGGCTGGGACCACTGAGCCTCCCCCTGCAGCCGTGCCCTTGCTCTTCATCTCCCTGCTCTCCAACCTGCTCGTTCTGTGTCGCCATTCCCTGCCTTTTCCACATGGATACTCTCTCCCTTTCCCATTATGATAGGGTCTTTGATTGCATGATCGCATAACTATAATGAGACAAATATTTATTTTGCAGATATGGGTTAATCAGACCGAAGGTATAGAAATATTTCATGCGCTAATCAGAGTACCTTCAGCAATCAGTATAGTAAATAACTCAGGTAAATTAACATAGGAGAGTTCCCTTATCAGGTTTTAGTCTAAGATATATGTGCATTAAGGACTAATTTGCTCTCCCCCCTCAGATTTGGGCTGGAGCCCAAGATGAGGTTGAGACCAAGGTTCCCTCCCATCAGCTTTCACAGGAGCTGTGCAGGTTTTGCTCCCGGCAGGATCAGACGCCAGGATGAATATTCAGCAGCTTAAATGCCTTTGTTTTCTGTGCTCTGCACCTTTAAATTTCCAAGGGCTCTGCTGTTTTCAGCTCAGACAGCCTTTTTGCATTCAGTTCGCTGCAAGCTGACACAGAAGACACGATGGAGCAGGTTGTGTCTCCTGCTCTGAGCCCTTCACGCCACTCTGGCAGCGTTTAGGGGCTATATTAAGAGCTGCGAGTAATTAGTGAATTCCTCCTGCCCCAGTGCAGCACAGAGCAGCCGTACCAGGCATCTCCTGGCAGGCTGGCAGCGGCCAGCGGGTGTACATGGTGCCAAGAGCATAGGTGGCAGTGGGGACACTGACCTCTGTGCAGGTCCAGAGGGGTCAAGAACAGGATGAGCCAAGTGAGAGCCCAAGAAAGGTTCCTGGGTTCAACAGGGCACTCACCCAAGCTCCTGCAAATTAGCAGTCCCGGGAGACACCTTATGGAATCATTAAGGTTGGAAAAGGCCATCAAGAGCTGCCCAGACTCGTTGGGTTCAGTGCCCCTCACTCCAGCGTCCCCCAAACGAGGAGTGGCTGTGCTCCCCCACCCCAAGGCAGCTCCTACAACTGCATTTTCCCTGCCTTACTCTGAAAAAGCTCCCGCAGAGAAAACGCCGAGGAAACGCAGAGGATCTGCCCTTGCCTCTGTCATGTTTTGGGATCCCAGAGAACAAAAAGCACCGGAGGAATGGCAGGCATTATAGTAACGATGGTGACAAATTTAATTAGAGCAGGAAGCTCTGGAGTGGATTTCAAATGGCAACACGGCATTTTGTGTGAAAGCATTGCCTCTCTCCCCCTCCCCGCTCCCTCCCTGCCTCCACCACGCGGCTCCATCCAAACCCACCCCACCCTGCGGGATGCATCCCTCTAATTTTCCCACATGTTGTCCCCTTCATCCTTTCCCCCCCCCACCCCCTACACTCCTGAACCAACACATTCCCGTGGTCTGGAAAATGCAACCGTAGAGCAATTCAATAATACAGCAGCCAGATGTGCAACAGTATATCCAACATGTCATTCAAAGGAGCCCTTCAGTGGAGCCGAGACATGCTATCCCGCAATCTTAACTAATACATCCTGAGGCCCTGGAGGAGTTGATGGATGTATACAATTCCCTTTCCTACAGCTGTGGTCCCTTTTAGAGGGGGCATCCAGACTCAACAATAGCCCTGCTGTTGCTTTCAAGACAGAACCTCTTCAGAAAAACCGGGCTTAATCCTGACCCCGGTTACGCCCGCCCAGGCTCTGCTGAGGTCGGTGGGATTTGGGAGCCCAGGGCTGGGAGCAGGATCCAGCCTCACGGAGACGCTGTCTGCCGTTTCACCTTGTGCCACAGGCTCTGAGAAACCTTGGTAACTGGTTGGAATATAACCACCTTGGGGAAAAGGCAAGCGGAGAGGAGCAGGTAATAAGATTTCTAACTGGTGCTGGTAGAAAGAAGGAAGTAATATAACAGTTTAATTAATCTATGCCTATTAGCGTTATTAAAGAAAACAGGGAGCTATTGGAGATTTACCTCGGAGAATATCATCAAATGGGGACCTTCTGCGGGGAATTTTATGTCTCTGTGCCCAATTTATAACCAGCACGGAGGTGTGGTGTTAGTGACAGCCAGTGCTGAAATGTCACAGTGCTTAGAAGTCATTAGCTGGGGACACAGGGAGAGAGAAAGAGAGGATGGAGGAGGGGACAAGGGAGAAATGGGGAAGGAAGGAAAAGGAATTAATTTAATTAAAAATATCTTTAGAGCCTGTCTCTTGATTTGTGTGGTTTTGGGGCTTGGCAGAGCTGCTGAGAACGGTGTGGAAGGAAAATCAAGGTTGCTGGGGCTTTTTGAAGCTGATAAAAAAAAATAAGCACACTTTTCATGTTCAGGAAGATAAATCCCCATTTTCTCAGTCTCAAGACAATCCAGTTATTTACTGACAGTTTTACTGTGAAATAAAAAGGGCTTTAAGCTTCTTTCTACTTGATGTCTCCATAGCCTGAATATTATTAGATCCCAGCCTGGTGCAGCTGGAGTTTTGGTTAATAAATTTAACGTCATTAGACAGAAAAGCCTTCCACTGAATGTTGCAATTCTTCCCCCCCCCTCCCCTTTTCTTTTTTTTTTTTTTTTTTTTTTTTNTAGGTGGTAAGAATCAAAAGAAAGGAAGTACGCTTGGCAAATAGGGGAGTGCTAAAAAAAGGTTTTGCTCAGGCTGGGGGTTCAGTGCGAGGGTGTTTCGCCCACAGACAAGGGAAGGCTGAACCCCCCCGCAGGGGGATGCACCCTGACGTGGCGCCGGTTTCGCAGCATCTCTCAGGAGAGCAAAACACTCCTGATTTCACAGTGATGGCGTGTCTCAGGGTGCCTGTCCCACTCAGAGGGGTGGCACAGTGGGTGGCCGTGCCACTGCCACGGCAGTGAGGTCTCAGATAGTCCCTGGCAGCAGCAAGACCACGATGCTCAGGGGCTGCCTTGGTGCCACCACCACGGAGCTGTGCTCAGGGTGGCTTTTCTGAGAAGAAAAGTCTGCTTTTCCAGCCCAAAATCTGCCTCGAGACCATTGCAAGGCCAAGTGATGGCGTAGCAAAATGTCTTGGTGGGACAATGGGGGAACAGCCAGCTTGGAGTGGGCGAGGGGAGGGCAGATGGTGGTGGAGCTGCTTGTTCTTCTCGTGGCAAGCCAGGCAGCTGCGGCCCCTCAGAGCAGGGCTATCTCACACGGAGGGAGAACTCCCGCCAAAATCCAGGCAGATCCCTGCTCTCTCCCTCAAAGTCACCTCCATCTCGTGCCTCCCTCTGCCAACCCCTCTCCTCAGCTGCTGCCCCTGCCATGGCTGAGCCTTCTGCCACCTCAAAATACGCCCACCGGGGGAAAGACACTGAGGAAGACACCACAGCACTCCAATCCCCCACCGCACACCTCACCTGCCTCTTCCTCAGCTCCTGCCGCCTTCCCACCACACCACATGCAGGCAGCAGCCATGGCCAGGCCTTCCCTCCCTGCTGAGCCTGAAACGTGGCAGGCTTGGGGGGATGCTTCACTTGGGGGGGGCTGGTGCTGGAGTGTTGGCTAAAAACATGTCCCACACGCTGGTTTTCTAACCCCAAAACCCCACAGGTGTTGTGAACACCAAGACAAAACTTCTGAGGTGGAAGTGGGACGCTGAGTGACCCCCTCACCCGGCAGCTCCGCCGTGGGCTTCACTCCAGGAGAAACAATCTCCAAGTCCTTTTAGAAAATAAACAGCGGTGGCTGGAAGGAGAGGAGCAGGAGAGGGGTATCGGGGAGATAGCGAGGGGCCGAGGCCGGGCAGGGATGGCTGTGGAGCTGGGGTGCTGGGACGGGAAGGAAGTGGTTGTTGTGGGAGTAACGTCAGGAAGAGCCTCGGCTGGGGCCCGGGCGGGCAGGGAGAGGGGAGATCTGAGAGTTCATGGGATGGCTACGGGGAGGAAGAGCCCGAGGGAGATGAGCCAAGGGAAGAGTCCAGTGTGGGGATGGGGAGGGGTCTGGTGTGGGGTCAGGGAAGGATCCAGTGTGGGGATGGAGAGGGGTCTGGTGTGGGGACAGGGAAGGATCCAGTGTGGGGATGGAGAGGGGTCTGGTGTGGGGACAGGGAAGGATCCAGTGTGGGGATGTGGAAGCGTCTGGTGAGAGCCCAGTGTGGGGGCAGGAAAGGGTGTGAGGATGGGGAAGAGTCCAGTGTGGGGAGGAGAAGGGTCCAGTGTGGGGACAGCGAAGAGCACAGTGTGGGGATGGGGAAGATGTGAGCATCCACTTGGGCAGGCATGTGCTGGGAGACACTTATCCTGGGAAAACAAAACCAACCCCAAAATCCTGCTGGATTCAGTTTACTCCCTTGCCAAAGCAATTTCAAGAAAGGCTGGGGTTGTTTTTTTTGTTTGTTTTTTTTTAATCCCCCCTCTGGTGAATAAAAGCACAACAAATAACCCCAAGCAGCGATGCTGGGTGATGAACAGCAGATGGCTGGCGATAACAGGTACCTTCATACCTGTGCACCTGTAACCCACAGCCTTCCCACTTGAAGCTCCCACCCGTGGGTCTCGGCCAGCCCAGCAATCCCAGCCCAGCTAAGGGATATGGGAGTGCAGACAGCAGCGAACTGCTTTAGGGAAATCCAGTTTGAAGCCAAGTGAATGCATGCAGAGTCATTAATCTAGGTCTGGTGCCAATAGGGATGGCTTTGCATTAGCTGGGCCCCTTTGTAGTTCAGACAATCAGTTGCATTCAACCAGCGCAAGATAACGCTGCAGAAAGCTGAGACCATTGCAGCTCATTCCTCCTGTAAGGGGCGGGGGGAGAGGATTTACAGGCAAAATAGCATTGCATTAATGGGACTGCTCAGTATTCTGCACAGACGCTGGCGGATAATGTCTTTGCAAACTAACTGCAATAAATTAATTAAATTAATCTACTATGCCGTGCTTGTCCCCACCCAACATCAAATTCAAGGATGATCAGGGCTTGCCTTATCCTCCATAGCCTACGAAAGAATCTGATCTCACTTGCTCTAGAGTTTCTGAGGCACTGAATTGCAAAGTACCACCTGCCTCACTAAACTAATCACCAGCCTGGTGGTTTAGATCACATCAGTTTTACATGTAATTAAGACTGTCCAGGAGGGCATGCAGCTGCTTACATGGTCGTTCCCTCTTATACAGCAACGTGCCTCCTGCTCAGATAGGTGCAATTAAACAAGCCTGTTCACAGTCATTAAGCATTAATGCACCTCATTAGCATAAGAACTGGAAGAAGCTTTGATGCAGGGAACCCCGCAGGAGAAGGAGATAGAGAGAGATGTACATACAGACAGGAAGGCGAAGGGCTGGGCCACCACCTTCTCGTGGCCCCGACCAACCATTCCAGCTCCATTTCTCCAAAGCAATGAGCCATGCCGTGCCCTCCTCCCCAGAAATGGGTCTGGGTTATCTTTCTCTCCCCCTCCCCCTCTTTCTAAATTATGCTGGTGGAAAAAAAAAAAAAAACAAAAAAAACCACACCACACCAAACTGTTGGGATATTAACCTAGCGAATCCATTAATAAGCTGAACTCTCTGTTGGCTTTGACACAGCACACTAAAGCTTTAAAGAGACAGGGCCCCAGACACTGGAGATAGGGGCAGAGACAACAGCGCTAACAAAGAGCCACTGTTGCCACGGCCGTGGCCATCTCGGGTAGGTCCAGCTGTCTTTGGTGTTCTGTTTTCCAGACACAAAGAGCAGACTGAACCGTTTTGGTCTGAATGGCTTTCATTTGATGGTAGAGAAAATGAGAGGGAAGAAAGAAGCTAAGTAAAGTGTCCAGGAGAG
>VZDJ01000076.1:11234239-11379257 GCA_008694505.1 Cyanoderma ruficeps | reverse complement strand
AAAAAAAAAAAAAAAAAAAAAAAGACAGGAGAGGAAAAAAAGAGCATGGTGTGCTGCAGGTCTCCAGTGAGAAAGGCTGCATCTCCCCCCCGAGCACAAAATGGGGCTGTCTCAGGGAGCAAAGGGAAGGCGACAGGATGGAAGTGAGGATCTGCGGGCAAGCAGGATGCAGACTCCAGGGGAGCCAGGATGGATGCTGCCTGTGTCTCACCTGCTCGCCCAACGCTTTGCACAGCAGTGTGCTCAGCACTGCCAGACCACAGACTGCAAACAGCTTGCCTAGCTGGGTTTTAATCTCAAGGGAACAACCTATGTTTGTACAGTCCCTGGCCCCTCTGGGCTCAGAGCCCGTTAGGAGCCTCTAGCCTGGACCAGGCGCGTTATCACGCAGAGACTCAGCCAGTTTCACTGTCACCATGGCAAGAAATGGGCTCGCACGAGGACGTGAATCAGCTGGAAAAAGTGAATCTCCAAGTGAAATGTCTTCAAGGAACCACCACATGCTACCATGGAGCCGCTCCAAACCCACACCTCAGCCCAAACTGTATCCCAAGGCACAAATAACTCTTCTGCTGTAGCCTCAAGATGCTCACGTCGTGCCTTTGCATCTCTACCAGAGACCAAACCTGCGTCCCATAAGCTTGAAAAACAGGCCTGAAATGTCCATTCCAGGTTCCCCTATTATAAAGCACAGCTCTGAAAGCCAGAAATGGAAGCTGAGACCGGATAAATCAGTACCTACCCACTGGAGAGCCACACAGGCTCGTCCCTACAATGCGCTCTCTGGCCTCCATCTAGTCCAGCTCGTAAGTGATAAAAGCGTCCACGACTGCAGCTCTCATCTGGGAAGAAGAACAAACAACCCAAGTAGATCTTACCACTGGGAAATGGTTTCTAAGGGTCTCCAGAGATATCCTCTTTCCTACGCTCATTCCATTAGTGCTGTGCATGCTCCATTGTCCCAATCTCTCCCTCCTTAGTGGTTACATCCTACAAACACAAACAGATTTCGAATCCCCCGTAGCTCTTTGGCCCATGATGATAATAATTTTCCCTCCTTGAGCACCTTTTATCTAGAGATCTGGAAGCATCTCTCTGGCATTAATAGCTATTAGCTTCTCCACCATCGTGCAACATAGGGTGAGCACCGTTACATCTCACAGCTGAGGGGAACTCGGGCACATCACGATTAGGAATTCACTCCTGCCAAGTGGTGAATCCTCTTGTGCCCCATCAGTGGCACAGGGATGGTGGTGTTTGGTCCCTGGATGAATCTGGCTAAATCCTAAAAGATTTGCCAACAGCGTCAGCAAGAGGAAGAGATCCCAGGTTTGTGCCTGAGTCACCAAACCCTCTGTTTTCCCTTCTGTGCCGAGAGAAGTCAACTGAAAGTCTCCCATGGATGGAAATGGGAAATTCAGGCTTTTTGAGTCAGTAAACAGCTTTTTCTTTGAGGTGGGGGAAGGTTTGGGCAAAGAGGCTTTTACTGCACAGTCATTTTGATAAACCAAGGAGCCGAGCTTTTACCCAGCAACAGGCTGGGAGAATGACTGATGGAGACCATGACCCCAGTGAACCACAGCCTTGCTCCCTCAGTCCCTTCCCATTTGCCTTTTGTGATTACAATTAGTAGTGGGGGGCTGGCAGGTGGGGGAAAAATGAAATAAAATAAACTAGAAGCCCCCCTCCCCTGCCCCGCTGCCAGCCCCTCATTGTCTGCAGAGGCTGGCTGGGGCTCTGCACACTGCAGTCCTCTGCCCATTGTACTGCTGAGAACATGCGAACAGACGCTCTCGGGCGATGGGTTTTATTGAACGCAACTTCAATGGCAAATGGAGAGAGAAAGGAGGGGGGGGNGAGGAAAGGGGAAAAAAAAAAAAAAAGCCTTGAAAATCCATGCCAAAAAAAAGAGGTGGGGAGGGTGTTTTTTTAATGCAATCAATGGCTCCTTCCTATAACTCTGCCTGTTGTGAGGAAATTTCTTTCCAGTAGCAGCCAGCAGCAGTCCCAAGGCTGTGACATTGCTGTAACGCTTGGAGCTCAGCTCTCTATCTCTGGCAGCAGCCCCGTCTTTTTGTCATTATTGGCTGTGATTGCAGGGGGTGCACGCCAGCTCGCCGAGTGCTGAGATATTGCTGCCTTCCCCTCCCTCTGGACAACCTGCCCTCAGAGAGGAGTTTGGGGAGGGGATGAGGGTGAAACAGGGAGCTGAATTCTCTCTGCCTCCCCTGAGTACGCTCTGATCCAAGCCCACATGGATAGGTAGAGGTCCCCAAGGCCCTTTTCGGAAAGCTCATTAGGAAAGTAGTGACAGATGCATTAGCTATTAAAAAAAGGCGGGGGGAGAAGCTATCATAGAACTTTAAAAAAAAGCAGCAGCAGCCGCCCGACAGTTTTATTGCTGTCAGATCCTTTTTTTTTTTGTGGGCACGTTGCAAAGCAGGAGAGGTTTGGGTAAATATCTGACGCACGCACGCACTTCCCATGCTCTGGGCTGTCTGTCAATAATCCAGCCGGGGTATTTCTCACACCCTCAGGAGGCAGCTGCCAGCTCTGCCCATTGCCACTGCAGCTACTCACCCTTCCTATCCACCCCCAGCACCTCCTGGAGAGGAGATTTTGGAACAGGCATGTCTGGCTGCATGCAAAGCTGCAGGAAGAACCTGCCAGAATGCCACAGGGGGTGAAAAAAAAATGGGCGTCAGCTGCTGCCATCTCTGACTCTGAGCTGCAGCCTGGGGAGGACAGGTCTTGGCATGAGATGTTCCTTCCTGATCTAAGCAGAGGCTGCTGAGATGGAGATTGAGTCCTGCATGCCGGGACCTGCTGTCCCTGCAAGCTCCAGCAATGCTCTCCATGAAATGACAGAACAGGTCACACTGTGCAACTGCACTGGGCACTCAGGCCTCTGTCCATGTCCCACGCCCCGTCCCAGAGCCCTCGGAGCTCAGGGAACAGGTGTACACACATCAGTAGGAGGAGCTGTTTCCCTGCACCCAGGATGAGTGACACATCTGGCAGCAGCTGGAAGCCACAAAGCCCCATCATCGGGACCAGGCGTGAGGAAGGTGGGAAATGCTGGATACTGGATGAAGACGCTCTGGATGCAAGTCTGGGCTGGCGAACCGTGGTGGGCAGAGGGGCAGATGACGGGGAGGATGAGGCAGATGTTGGCATGGGTTTTGTCCCTCCCCATCCTATGAACCAAAAAGGCCACCACTGCTTTTACACCTGTGTGAAGAGCAGAGCCCAGGTAGTAACAGAAGAACAACAGATGTTGCACCTGCATGACGGCTCCCGAATGGCGCCAGACGAGCTGGAATTCACATCTGAGCCACAACGGCAAAGCTCTTCCCACAGACAGCAGTGGGAAGCAGGGATCAAAACACCACTTCCACAGACAAGCTCCCAACACTGGGTCCTGCCTCCACACACTGCATTTTCCATGGACCATCCTCATCCCTACGAGACAGTCAAGCCAAACGTGTCCCCTCCAAGACATCAGCATCCCTCAAAAAGTGGGCACAGCTATTTCAAAAGGAACTATGGGGGTACCAGAGGCAGCCATCAGTCTGCGCTCCCCAACCTCACCTCCTGCCGCCTCCCAACCACAGTCAGGAGGCAGAAAAGGCAGAAACCTCGCTGGAGGAAAACAGCAGCAGCAGCAGCAATCGTCCCCCTCGGTCAGGTTTTAAATGGCTCTCAGATCCCTTCAAACAAATCTAAATGCACCGATCCTATTGTGTGCATAAATCTTTGCACCGGGGCCTGCACGCCTCCACACTATTGATAAAGAGAAACGAGTCTTAAATATTTAATGAGCGAATAAACCCGTTAAGAGGATATGATTAACTGCACGCCACGGCTCTGCATTTAAGGTGTCCCTGCTGTACCTTTAGAGGGGTTTTATTTTTAAGGGAAATCGGCAGCAGCAGCTGGTGGAAGCGAGCAGCCGGGCTGTGCGGGTGCTGCACGAACGGGAACGCCGGCACAACGCTCCACTCCGGAGGCATAAATATGCCACGGGAGCCCGGGCTGTTCAGAGGGGCTGAGGGGGCTCTGTTGACTCAGCCCCAGGGCGGGGAGGGCAGAAAACAGAGCCGAGGAGGTTTGAGGTTTTAGGTGAGGTGGCAGGAGCCAGGCTGTCGGGTAGAGAAGACACGTGAACTCTGCACCTTTCCGTCTCGCCTGGCAAGCGAGGGGGCTGCCGGGGGGATCAGGAGACCTTGGAGCTATTTCCAGCTGAACCACGGAGCTGGAGTGTGACCTTGGGCAAGTCACTTACGGTCACCCTCTGCCTGGAGTCGAGCTCTGTGCGAGGCAACTGGAGTCTTGCCTGCTGAGGGTGCAGATCAAGGCAGTGTGGGATGCCAGGATGGTTGAATCTTCCTTTTCTCCACCTCCACCGAGCTGGCAGCAGCCTCAGCACGGGGCTGGAGCACTGAGGGCCAGGGTACAACACACCAGCCAGCCCACAGGATGTTTCTCAGGCACACAGAGGGCAGCTGATGGAAGATTTTATGAAACCAAGTGCTATAAATGTCCCCTTGCTATGTGACTTTTTATGTTTCTAAATTATTTTGATCATTATTTTTTACCAGGGTGAGGTGAATAATACACAACAAACCACCGTGAATCATCACTCCAGTTTTTAGATATGTTAAATTTAGCTGTTTTGGTGCCACCTTTTTGTTTATATTCTCCAAGTGTTTCTTGCCAACAAGTTACCGGCAGGGATTTTTGGCCAGGAAGGGAAAGAAAAAAAAAAAAAGTGAGACAGACTGTTAATTTCTGTTAATTTTAAGCATCAACGAAAGATATTGGAAGAAAGTGAATTTCAAATTCTTAATTGCAACAGTTTCCCTTCCCAAATCTCAAGTCTAAAAATTAAGCCTGCCCAATCGGGAAGCCAAAACCCATCATGTGATGTGAGATCCCAATTAAAACAACTCTCATTCTTGAGACCAAGTATTCACAAAAGAGCAAAGACCGCGAATTATTTGCAGAAATTATCTGGAGAACAATTTTGAATAATGAATACGATGGGGGAAATCGCAGTCACTCGGAATACTTAATGCAACTACAGGAAAAAAAAAATCGCCAACAATTTGCGAACGGAAAAGAGGTGAAACGTGTGGAATAGATCATTTAGCACAGTCCTGCCACCACCAGTGACTATTCCAAATGACCAGGGCCCCTGCCCGGCTGTAAATGCTGCAGGAATTAGCGAGAGAGACTGATGGACAGATGGAAGTCATGCTTGGAGATACACCTAATCAAAGAGGCTGTGCCACCACAGCCAACATGCCCGTGACCTGGTAAAATCAGGGTGAAATAACTCGGGAAACAGGATGTTCAAAGCAGCCCCGGGCAGGAGGAAGGGATGCTCTGGGTGACGCAGCTGAGCGGAGAGCAGCTGGAGAGGAAGAGGAGCCCTGACACATGCTGGCCAAATCCCAAGAGGCACAAGCACAGAGGAACACCAAGGACGAGCTTCTGTGTGATTGTGGCTGGTGGAAGGGGTGGGAGATGTCCAGGGAAAGGAGAGGTTGCAGGTAGGTCTGGATCAAACACGGGTGGATGATGCATCACCAAATGCTGGCTCTGCTATGGGAAATATCATCCCATCAGCCAGGGATTGTGAGTATCCAGGTATCCCCAGGGTCTGAAGCTAAGAAATGGGGCTCCAGCAGAACCCACTCTGCTTCTGCCACCTCCCTTCAAGTGCTGGGCTGAGCCAAACTCCGGCCTCACGCTGAGAGTTGCTCCCGTGGCCGTGATCAGAGCACGCAGAAACAGAGAAGCAGGAATCTGCCAAAAACTGAATGGTCTTTCTTGCCCAGGAGCCAAAATCTGCCTCTTTGTTAGATTTACTTTATCACAGCACAAGCTTTGCATTTCACCAGCAACGAGCATGGAGGCCAAAACCTGACCGCTGCCTGTAGAGTCCAGCTGGGAGATAAGATCAGAAGGGAGAAGGCAGGGAGAATTTGGAGGGCAGGAGCAGGAAGAGGAGAAGGGGTTTTGGAGGACCTTGGAGAACCACAGGAGGGCATGGAGGAGATGAGGACCTTGTGGGGTCAGGCAAAGTCTGCAAGCACTGCTCAGGTGGGGAGATGCTGAGCCTTTCCCTGCCCTAATACTGAGTGAGGAAGAGCAGCAAAGGTCTGGTAGAGATGGAGCTTTTTCACATCCCAGCCTGGTCAGCTGACATTTATCAGGGTAACAAAAGGATACAGCCTGATCACAAGACAGGCTGACACTGCATCTTCCCCTTCTGGGGAGGAAAGTCAAGAGCAAAAGTTGTAAAAAGTAGTCCAGTCATCTTTTGTATCTTCTCTTTCCTGCAGTTTGATGAGTGCAGGGATACTTCCTCTCCTCCTTCGAAATGAAAGACAAAAGAAAAATGCAGAAAATTCTGCATTTTAGGTGCAGGAATAAAAAATAAATCAAATTCTTCCAATGTCTTCAATGTTTCAGATCAAATATTCCCCAAAGCTTCTGTTCTGGCAATCTAAGGATGTAGAGGCTGGATCCCTTAAATTCCCTTGAATTCAGGATGTTTCTATCAATCTGCAGCAGCATTTCAACAAGCCTGGCTGAGGATGCTCAGGAAAGCCTGGTTGTTATATGCCTGGACTGCGGCAACCAGAGAACCACTCAGGAACTGAGAGACTCATTATTTGTTATTAACTCACCTGGAATCTCTGATTTCTTACATGTTATTTTGCTACTTGGCTGCAGAGTGAAACAGCTCCGCAAAAAATAGAAAAAGGAAAAAAGTGAACCACCCACCAGTGGAGGATCATCTTTCCAGTGGGTTCTAGTTGGTCACCAGCAACTGCATCAAAACAGTGTCCTGGGGGCTTCGGTGTTTGCTTCTTGTGCCCCTTTATTTACTGTTGATTCCCTCTGTGGCAGCATTACCAGCCCCTGCAGAGATTGGCCTGTTCCAGCCTCTGTTTTTCCAGGTTCAGGCACTGGGTATTTATTGCATTTGGCTGTTTTCAGAGCGTGGGTGTTTCCTTCACATGTCCCCATAGAGCAGAGTCCCCTCGGAAAACTGTTCCAGGCAGGAAACTGCTGCTGCTCCTGGTCAGGGAATCGCATGGGGAAAATCAGTTTCTTTTTCCAAAAATCCTCCAAGTGAGGAGTTTGTTCCGGAGAGATGGAGAACGGAGATTCCCACGGGCTCTGCTCCTGCCTGTCTGATGGATTCCCCCCAGCACCAATTTGGCTGGTGCAGTGGTTGTTGTGATGAATTTTTAGGGATAACAATTCTTTAGCTGCACCAGGCACTTCTATGCCCCAGCTGTCCTACACCATCTGCATGTCACCTTGCTAACCTTGCAGACAGAGAAACTGAGGCACGGGACTGGCTCTGGAGAAGGACAAGGCTCCAGCAGCACCTCCAGTTGCAGCACTCGGGTACTCCATGGATGCTGTGATATCAGCATCACCCACAATCTGAACTTCCCAGGGTCCCCCAACAAGAGATCTCCTGTGTCCCCTCTGTCCCCAGCTCAGCTGCCATGAGCTGCTGGCCCCGGTCCCTCTCTCAAGCATCACTTTCTGTCTCTGGCACCCAGCAAGCTCCTCTCCCAACAGCTGGGCTCTGCCCCTGTGATCTCAGGGTGCCACCTTTGCCTGCACCATCCCCGGGAGGGCATCGCAGCAGGGCTGGTGCATCTCCACCGTGGCTGGGGACAGCAGGGAGGACAATGACATTTGCTGCAGGAGCCTGACATTGAACCCAGCCAGTCAGAACGGCGGGTGTTTTGCTGGCAAGGGTAGAGGCTCTGCTCTGACACCGTCAGCGAGGGGACAGGAGAGGGAGGGGAAAGGAAAAAAGCCGAAGCAGCAGCCAGACAGCTGCCTCTTCCTCCTCCTCCTTTTGTGCAGAAATGTGGTTTTGTTTGTCAGTCAAACAGATTGTTTTCTCCTTCTTTGCAGGCCAATTGTTTCTGCTCCTGCAAGATAAGGGATTGAAAAGGGCTATATTTTTATGGCACTGAATCTAGGCCCTCTGAATTGGAGGGGAGACATCAAGTGGGAGAGGGATGCCGGTTCAAACCAACACTCCTCTCCCCAGCTCCACTCTCCAATCCCATTTCCACCCCCATTTTCCTTTTTTCTCCTTCCTTCTCCCGCCTGGAGCTGCCTCTCGGCCCTCTCACTATTTAATCTCTGTCTCTCTAGTGGACTCAGGAGGTTTACACAGCTTCATCCTCTTTTCACCATCTGCTGAAAAGAATCCGCCTTTCCTCTGCTGCTCTGTCCAGCGGCTCCTCCCGCCACCCTCCCCCCAAAAACGGGGGAAGCAGAGCCGGTGCTACCGCGTGTGATGTCGAGAAGAACAAAACCCAGGAGGGGGGTTTCCTTTTCTGCAGAGGATTTGCTCAGAAAGCACCTTGGAGAGCCAGACCCCAGAGCGTGGCAGGAGCAGGATGCAGAGATGAGGGAAGAAAATGATCAATAAGAGCAAGCCCAGGCCAGGGTAAGACAGCAGGATCCTCTCCAGGCTTCTGCAGTGGGTTCAAGGAGCCTGTGTCCAGTCTTCCTCTTCTTTCCTGTTGAACTCCCCCAAATCCACAGTCCAGATGGGATGCCGTGACTCACAGTGATGGAAACGCTGGAGCGATGACCTCTGAATGACCGCCAGCATCCCCAAGCCAAAGGACCTGGAGAAGGTCCTTGCTCCAGGGACCGCCAGGGCTGGAGCCATCCTCACCCTCGCTGTATCCCAAGCACGAGTCCTTTGCTCCCAGGCGCTGATCACATCACATACCGAGGACCAGAGGGAGGATTTGCCTCTCCTCCTTGGGGGATGAGAGCCTGGAAGGGGGCAGAGTGGTTCATATCCAACTCATAAGCCTCTCAGAGCTCAGGCTTGAGGACTGAGATTCACTCAATTAATTTTGCTTTGGCAAAAAGTCCATTTTTATTGCTATTTCATGCCTTCAGTATAGATTTTCCCTGCTCGTCTCAAAGGGATAATAAAACCCGACTCGTTCTTTTTATAAAAGTCTCACACTCCCTCTCTCACCAGGCTCTGTGTTCCCCAGCTAGAGATGTAAATTTAAAGGGGAAATGCTGTCATTTAAAACAAAACAAAACCAAAAAAAGCAACTCAGAAAGCCCAGCTTTGAGCATATTCCAGCTCTTGAAACTAGGCCGTGCAACCAAAGCAAAAAACCAAGCTGCCACCTTCCCGCGGCGAAGCGGCATTCCCGCAGCAATCCCAACCTCCCACAGGGGAACTGGGGGTGACTGCCAGCCCCAGGAAGCCACTCTCCATCTTGCAGGGCTGGGGGTGGCCCTCTGCTTGCTGGGACGTGTAGTTCTTGCCAGCTGGGTGCTGGTGGGCGCAGGTGGCGAGCGCTGCTCGGAGCGAGCTCTTTGTGCTTGGATGTGACGCTGGAACCCCAGCACCTGCACCTGCCTCCCTCCTACTCCTCCTCCTCCTCCTCCTCCTCCTCCACACCAGGTGAAAGCTTCGCTGCTGCCGGCCTCAAGCAGCTGGACCGGTCCTCGTGGGGGAAATCCCAAATCCACGCAATTCCGAGCAGGTGGATTTATGAGCGTTGTTTTCAAGCGGGCAATGGGACAGGATGGTGGGAGGACAATACACGGGCCTGCCCGCTCCGCCCAGCTGGGATTGCATCCTGCCTGCTCTTCGGAAGGGCTGTGGAGGATCCCTCTGAGAGGTGAAGAAGGGCAAGGGAAACTGCCTTTCCTCTGCCTTGTGCCCTGCTGCCACGACCTTCTTGGGGAGGGGGGGGAGGATAGGATGTGAGCAGTGGAAGTCAAGTGGAAGTCTTGTCATCAGAGGGTGGCAGCAATCGCCTGTGGACAGGGCGGGGTCCCCAGCACCATCAGGATTTAAGAGCAGGTTAGACCCAGGTGTGTGCCTGGCAGGGCTGATGCAGCCCAGAGCTAACACAGACTGAAGCCAGTGCCTCCTGCCTTGGCTGTGTGTCTGATTTGGTGACGTGCATAAATCCACCATCAGTGGGACTCTCCTGCCTGAGCAGGAACCAGGAGCAAATCCAAAACAGAGCGAATCCAAAGCGGAGCGAAGCTGCGCGAGGCAAGAGAAGACACACAGGTGCCTGCACTGTGCCAACCTGGCACAGCACCAGACCAGGCCAAGAGGTGACAGCCAAACCCTGCATATCCAAATGTTTCTCCTTCTCCCCATCCTGTACCCTTTTCCTGCCAGGCTGCCTGCATGCCCTGGCTGCCAGCAACTCGGGGCCCTGCCTGCATCTGGCAGGACAGGCAGCGCCCACGGCGAGAGGAAACGGCACAGCTCGCGCTGCTGCTCCTGCAGGTGTGCCTCCAGCAGACAAAAGTTGTAGGGCAGCTAACAAGGACGGGCAGGAGAGGAAAGACAAGGAAACCCCAGGTGGTATCACACTCCCTGGCTAACTGATAGTCCAGCACCTCCAGGCTCACCTCTGGTGCTCCCTGTGAGGCTGTGGCAAAGGTCCATCAATTAAACCAAAGTTGTGCCATTTCCTCTGATGGCAGAACAAACGGTCCTTCCCCCTGGTGAGCTGCCAAGCCTGAGGGATGCTACAGAAAAGAATTCTGCACCTCCCCCGTTTCGGGGGAAAATCGGTTGGAGTCCCTAGATTTTCCTGCAGAGCCCTCACAGGACTCGACCCTCCAGGCTGGAAAATCCTTAGTGCGCTCTGACAACCTCTGCAGCTCAGGCAGAGGCAAGAGATGATTAAGACTGGCTGAAATCTCCCAGGACTCTGACATCTGAGAGGCCCCATGCAAGGCAGAAAACCACCCCGGGCTGCTCCTTGCAACCTGCAACTCCCCTCACCTTAGCACGGAGCTGAAGGGAGACCAGGGACCCAAGCGGGGCCAGGAACCAGGTCACTGCTGCTGGTTTCCAGGCAGCAAAGGTTTGGAAGAGCAGAGGATCATTTAGCAGAGCGACAGTGAAGGTTCAGAGCAGAGCCTTCAAATTACACGCTACAGAGCACTTTTCCTGCCTAAAAGGTCTCTGAAATGACTGTGGCGGCTCTGAAACGAAGCACTCTGTATGCAATTGTTCCCTGGGGCTTGCAGCGGAGACAGAGCCGGGAGAGGAGAGGTGGGTCTGCGGTCCCTGGCACGGGCAGCTCCTCATCAGAAGAGGATACACACTTCTTCTGGGCTCCACAGCACAGCATTGCTGCTTCCCTAAATCTCCCTGGTGGTTTCTACCAGCCGTGGTTTTTCTTTTTTTTTAAATTTTTTTATTTCTCACTTCCTGCCTTGAACTTCACACAGCTCCTGGCCTGGGCTGCAGAGCTGCTGCTGAGGGTGTGGGTGCCCCCAGCCCCGTGCACAGACCCACACTGACCCCCTCACCACCAGCACTCTCGCCACGCCTCGAGGGACACCTCAATCCCACAGGGAACGGGGAAGAAAGAGCATTCAGGGGGAACACGTCCCTTTCTCCATCTCACTTGGCTTCTTCCCATCTTTCTCCACTCCATCTCCCTGCAGCTCAAGGTCCATTTTCATCAGGCAGTGACAGTCACCAGGAGAAGCAGTCTCAGCACCACCGGCGGGCACCACACACAGCCAGCCTGTGCCTCGCCTGCCGCGGGTCCCCCCACCCTCTGTCACCAGCACACAGGTGACAGCACCCACATCCGCACAGCCACCACGGCGCTGCTCACCCACCTGGGGCACACACGCTGCCACCCTGGGAAAGGTAGCTGTGGGTTAAGAGCGTTCCACAAAATCCCAGAACACAGCAGGGAAACATTTCTGCACCATCAAGGTGATGCCTTGGAGCTGGGGCAGCCGGAGCTGAGCTGGGAGAGCCCTTGGAAGATGCTGGCACCACCAGCAATGCCCTCCCTCAGCTGGCACGGGGCACTAGGAGCACTCTTCCATGCAAAACCCCAACTGCTGGGTTTGTTCCTCCACACCATCACTTTGGGAGGTCACCTGAGGGCAGCCAACATGGGCACCCCACGGGCTGGCAGCCAAGGGGAAAGCGGGCAGGGGCCAGTGGCCACAAGAGCTTTCAGCAAGCCAAAATCTGCTCACATCTAAGGGATGGCACCACTCTGCACTCAAAGGCAGTGGGGAACAAACAGGCACCCTGACAGCACCCCACTCTGATGTCAATGAGAACCTCCGGCAGGTCTGCAGCCTCAGCCAGAACGCTCCCACCGGCCAGAGAGCCCTGGGGACACCGACCCCTGGGGCAGCTCAGCACCTCCACCGGGATCCCACCGCCGCGCTCAAGGTGCTGCCCCAGCTGCGCATTTCCAGGGAGAGTGGGAACGGGGACACACATACACGCGCACACACACACACACACAGAGGAATTTAAATGGAATTTCACAGCTGCAGCAAAAGGGCACAGGAGGGGCTCAGGGCGTCCCCGCTCGGCATTTCGGCACCACCGGCCGGGAGCACCGCGGCCACCCGCACCCGCGGGACCGGGGGGGCCGGGGAGCCCCTCCGTGACGTCACCGAGCCACGGACAGGCTCGCGTTTTGGGGGGATTCGAGGCGGGTTTGGGGGCGGAATTGGGGGGGCCGGAACGGGCTCGGGTTGGAAATACGAGTGCGATGCGGTGGGAGCGCGGGGGGAAGGGAAGGGAAGGGAAGGGAAGGGAAGGGAAGGGAAGGGAAGGGAAGGGAAGGGAAGGAGAAGGGGATGTGGCGGCGGGTTCGCGGTGCCACCGCCGCTCCAGCGGCAGCAAGAGCGCAGCGGGCCCGGCGGGAGCCGCGGTTGCAGCCGCAGCTGCGACGCGAAGCCCCGGGGGGGTAACGGGGCGGCGGGCAGGGCCCCCCCCGCCTCCGGCAGTGCCCCGCTCGCCTGGCCCGTCCTCTCCCCTCGCTTCCCCCGCCGGCCCCTATCACCCGCCGCCCTCCCCGGTCCCTCCCCGGGCTCGGCGGCCCGCCCGGTCCCCCCGGAACCGCGTCCGGAGCCTTCCTTACCTGGCGGGCCGAGCCCCGCTGCCTCTCAGCGGCGGCGCTGGGCGGGGGCGGCCCCGGCGGCCATGCCCGGGCGGCCGCGCCGCTCTCCCGCGCCGTGCGAGCCGCCTCGGCGGTGTCAGCGGGCGGGAGCCCCGCGCGGCGCCGGGAGCGAGGGGAGGGACGGCGGGGGCATGACCGAGCGCCGTCGGAAGTGCACGCGCGCCCGCCGCCTGCCCGCGACCGCGGCGACACCTGCCGGCAGCGCCGCCGGTGGCACCGGGAACGGCGGCGGGGCGGCGGCGGGCGCCGCGCACACCGGAGGCAGCGGGGCGGGCGCTGGGCAGGGCGCACCGGGCAGCGGGGCACGGCACACGGGGTACCGGGGGCAGCGGAGCGGGCGCTGGGCAGGGCACCATGGCAGGAATCGGGACATGGCACAACAAGCACCGGGCACGCGGGCAGGCACTGGGCATGGCACACTGGGAGCCGGGGCATGGAGCACCGAGCACTGGGGTGCTCCACACAGGGCAGCGGGTTCTGGGCGCCAGCAGCAGGAGCCGTATGGCAGCTCCTGAGCTGGGCACCGGGGACTAGGCAGTGGAGGATGGAAGTGGTGTTGGGTACCGGGCATCCCAATGGGTGCAGGCACTGGGCATCAGGGAACATTCACGAGAGTGTGGCACTGGTGTTGGGTGCAGGGAACCCCCCGGGTAGCACCTGCCAGGTGTTGGTAGAGGGCACTGGAGGGTGACACCGGTGCTGGGTGCAGGGTATCCCACTGGGCAGCATCTAACGGGTGCTGGCACTGAGCAGGATGAGGTCCCTGCAGACACACACCAGAGCCTGGGTCGAGGTTTGGAGCTGGAGCTGTCTGTGGGCTTGAATCCACATTTGGATCAGGATTGCACCACGTGAGGGTCTGCGCTTGGGTCTGTGTCTGGATTTAGATCAGGATTTGGAACCGGATTCTTCTGATCCACATCTGGATTTGCATTTGGAGCTGAATTTGGATCCACATCTGGACTTGCCTTTGGAGCTGGATTCTGATCCTCATCTGGATCAGAGTCTGGGACATGCATCTTCCACAAAGGATGGATGCAGCCTTTCCCACCCCCTGCTCTCCGAGCATTCCATGGGTGCACAGAGCACCATCACCCCATGAGGTGTTCATCACTGCCCACTTACCCTGCTCTGGGCGGCCTGGGGACCTTCAGGGGGAAGCTGAGGTCTGCAGCAGTGTGACAGGAGCCCTGACCAGGGAGCAGAGGGGAGGGACGAAATGGCAGCGGTCCCGCTGGCCTTGGCTGTGCTCAGCGGTGTGTCTGGGGCTGAACGTGCTCCAAGGAGGAGCCGAGGTCAGGGAGGGGGATGAGTGCAGGAAACATATTAAGTGAGGAAAATTGGCTGCAGCCAGCAGTGCTGCCTGATGTTTGCCTGGGATTTTCCTCTCCATCAGGTATCCGGTGTAAGCCCTCGCTGCTGGGTGGTGGCAGCTGGTTATTCATGTGCGTCTTGGATGTGCCGCTGGCCACCAGCACCTGCTGTGCACCAAGAGGGGTGGCACCCAGGACCCCTCCGTGTTTGTGTCCCCAGTGCTGACACCCAGCTTTGGCCAAGGCGACGTGCGCAGATATTTTAAGAGGAAGATTCTGTGCTCTCACAGCTTGACTGCTAATTTATAATCCTGTTTTCCTATTAAAATAAAAGCTTCTCTCTTATTCCCGAACGTGAGAGCCAAAGCGGAGCTCTGAGGAAGTGCCCTGTTTGCAGAACACACTGAAACACACAAAGGAAACGAGGCAAAACCAGCGTTTTGCACGTTTTTGAGCCTCATTTTAGCTGGGACTTGGAACAGCAGAAGGGAAATCTTTTCCAGCAGGATGTGCACAGCGGGGGTGTGCGTGGAGCTGCCGGTGTCCCTTTGGAGCAGGGCCACCTGCCTGCCGAGGGACAGCAACCGCTGCGGGTGGCTGTTTGTCCCCGAGGGGCGGCAGGTCCCTTGGGGATCCCAGGGATGAGAGATGGAGCAGCACGTCCCCCGTGGGGCCGGCCGGGCGGGGATGGCAGCCGATGGCAGGAAATACCTGCTGCTCCGCCGCTTCCCGGCCAAAGCGAACAAGAGGGAGAGTGTTCGGAGGGCGGCTGCGGCCGCGTGTGGCAGGAGGGGCCTCCGAGGGACACACAGGCCATTGTTCCTCGAGGATGTGGGGCGGAAATTTGGATGGACCCGTTGCGTGCCACGCTCCCAGCACTGCAGGGACTGATCCCGTACTGAGCGGGACCCAGGATGTGCTGAAGTTGGTCAGGGTGGGAATTCATTAAACACGGTGTCTCGTGGAGGGGTCACTGATATTGGGGGTGGGAGAGCCCCCGTGGAACAACCTCCTTGAGAGGGCTCTCATGCCCAGAGACTTTCAGCCTTTCCAGAGCTCATACTGGAATTGGATGTGGCCCTGCAGGAGCTCTGCTGTCTGCCTGTTCCACCCGCACCCCACCAGCCTTGCAGCAACCTGGAAAGACATTTAATACAGCCCGGGTTTGATCTGCACTTTGACATTCCTTCAAGTGTTCCCTGGTGTTTTCCTGTCGCCTGCACAGCACCTTTTTCCCACCAACGCTCCCTCATTGCTGTAAAAAAGGAAGAAAAAGGCTTACAGAGTGTGCTCAGCCTTGCAAATCCCTAATTACCCACAGCACATCCTGGCAAACGGGCTTCCCTTTGAACAGCGTTGCTGTCAGCAGGGATGGGGTGCAGGCTCTCCCCAGTGTGGCTGATGATGCTGGTCCTCCCATTGCCCTTGCAGAGACAGCAGAGGGGCTTGTCTGGCTGCTCCCACCTGCCTCTGCTCTCCTTCCCCCAGCACCCATCTCTGCACAGGCTCCCAGATCTGAAGAGGTTTTTAAGGAGGGAGGCTGGAAAAAGGGGGAGAGAAGAGAATGTGCTGCTCTCCTTCCATGCTTCGCCCTTTCTCAGGGACTGGCCAGATTGTTTCCATTAGGGAAAGCTGAGGATCCAAGTATTTGTCAATGACCAGGAGAAGATTTGCTGATGGAAGCTGCCGTTCCCTAGAATAATGTTGAGCGAGGTGCTTGGCGTGGACCCATCCTTTTATGGTAAAATTAGGGCTAAACGCTGTGGGGATTTGCATTTGAAGTTGATTGATACGTGGCATTAGTGCATGCGTAGATAATTTTGTATTTTGAGATCGCTGAGCAAGGAATAATTTTTATTTTGGGTCAAAGATAAGGGCATTGTGTTGAGATGAAATATGAAGGGGTGCTGATCTGTGTCACAGACACTGCGTTTCTCTTGGCTGGGTAAAGGGATGGCAGACCTGCATTACCCATTCCTGCCCTTGCTTTTAAGTGCTTTGGGTCTGTGCCCGATGCAAGGAGCGATCCCCTGCTGTCACTTAATGCCAGGACACAGTTCCAACTTTACGAGCTTCGGAGTTTCCCATTATTAAAAAAAAAAACCAACAAAAAAAACCCCCCCAAAACCCAACAAAAAACAGAAGAAACCACTGTTTTATTTTATTTACTTATTTTAGTAGCTGAATGCCGTGCCACTGAGAAACATTAATTAAATAGAGCGGTGTGGCTCGATCATTACGGGAAAGGTGTGGGGAGAGCATTGCCAAGCTGGCAGTGCCTTCCAAACACGCCTCTGGCAACCTGGACTGATGCTGTCAGCAGCACCTCGGCCCTCCCAGCTGCTCAGTACCAGTCCCTGCCCTTGCACTTGCTCTTGCAGCACATCCCAGGCCAGGTGGCACGGCTGGTGTCACACCAGGACGTGCAGCTGTTCCCTTGGCAGTAAGGACAAGGCTTCAGCACTGCTGGGGACTCGGGAGTGGAGGAGAGGGGCTTCCCTTTGGGTTCCCAATCCACAGGGGCCAAAGAGGTGGTGGCTGCTTTGCTAAATGCATCAGCACAGGGCAGCTCCAGACACGAGAGCGAGAGGTCAATTCTCCCTCCCTCCCTCTCTCTATCCGTTCATGGAATCATTGAATCCTTCAATGGTTTGAGTTGGAAGGCACCTTAAAGCCCATCCAGTTCCACCCCCCTGCCAGGAGCAGGGACACCTTCCAATATCCCAGGTTTCTCCAAGCCCCATCCAACCTGGCCATGAACACTTCCAGGGATGGGGCAGCCACAGCTTCTCTGACAACCTGTCACCCCCCTCAGAGGGAAGAATTCCTCCCCAATATCCCAACTAACCCTGCCCTCTAACAGTAGAAAGCCACTCCCCCTTGTCCTGTCTCCTTATGCCCTTGTCCAAAGTCCCTCTCCAGTATATCCATCCATCCATCCATCCATCCATCCATCCATCCATCCATCCATCCATCCATCCATCCATCCATCCATCCATCCATCCCCTCCAGCTCCCAGCCAGGAGCACATGGACTCTTGGTAGACTCTTGGTAGAGCCAGGTGGCAGGAGCGATGTGGTTCATGGGGCGAAGGGAGCTCTAAGGAGAGGGAACTGCAGGCATTAATTAGGCAGTCAGTGAGATCCTCAGGTGCTGATAACTCAGCAGAAGCACCGGGCCATTTGCATGCAGGAGATGTCCCAGAGACAAGAAATTATCCCTTCACCCTGGTGTCCCTCCTTGCCCCTTTGGTCGGGTCCCAGGGCCACCACAGCTGGCAGAGCAGGGTGACAAACCTCCTCCTCCTCCACCAAAGCAGGTGGAGGGAGATAAAAAGGAAGGGGAAGGAGGAGGGAGCAGAGCTGAGGAGCAAAATCAGCTGCACTACAAAACGCCTCGAGCAGTCACTTGTGCTTGAGGCCATCCCTGCTGTGTGGCCGAGTGGCTTTTTCCAGGCCTGGCAGGAGAAGCCTGGAGGGGTGGGAAGGGGGACTGGGATAAGGGAAGGAGGGAGATGGCCCCAGTTCGAGCTTCAATAGCTTTCAGAGGTATTTTGGGGATGAAAGCTGCCCTGGGGTCCCTCCCAGCGAGCAGCATTGCTGTGGGTACGCTGCAAGCATTGCATTTGGCTGGCTGGCAGCTTCCTTGGTGTGCTGAAAATGGTATTAAAAAAAAAAGAAAAATAATAAAAAAAGAAAAACCTACAACAANCCCCCACTCCCCCCGTCTCCACCACCCAACAACAACCAAGAAAGGCAAAATCTTTCACAAGCCCGGAAGATGTCACCATAGAAACAGAAATCAGACCCACTCCACGGATCCTGCCGCCTGGGAAGGTGATAAAATGTTTTCTATCGATTGCTGTCGGGAAAGTCACTGCTGATAAGCCATCCGAGGAGAAATGGAGCGGGGACGCGGGGACGTGGGAGCTCTTCAAATGAGGCTCCAGATGGTCCCTCGGCTGCCCCTGTGCGGCGGGCGGGGACCGAGGGGCCGAGGGCTGGCCGGGGGAGGCTGCTCTGCCCCGGGCTGCTGCCAGTGTGTGCCCGGAGAGGTGTGAGTGTGCCGTGCCCTTGGCTGCTGCAAGCGCCGAGTGGAAAAGCTCAGTGTCTGCTTCCCCGCTCGCTTCTGCAGCACAGCAGCTGTTCCCTGGCTTTAAGCTGAAAGAGAGGAGGTTTAGATGGGATATTAACAAGGAATTCTTCCCTGTGAGGGTGGTGAGGCGCTGGCACAGATGCCAAGAGAAGCTGTGGATGCCACATCCCTGGAAGTGTTCAAAGCCAGGGTGGATGAGGCTGGGAGCAGCCTGGGATATTGGAAGCTGTCCCTGCCCATGGCAGGGGATGGAATGAGATGAGATTTAGGATCCCTTCTAAGCTAAAGCATTCTATGGAAAACACGCCATGTCGGGACAAATGAACCTTCCCCTCACTCCTGATGTGGCATCAGCAGCATTTCATCTCCTCTTGCCTCGCCTTTCTGGGTATCACCGTGATAATCCCCGTGGTGCTTTCCAGCATTCTGCCCTCCCAGAATCCAGATTCCCAGTCCCCATTTGCACGCTGGCGGCTGCTGTGCAGCTGGGAGCATCCCCGTGGCTGTGGCGCCGGCTGGGAGGTGTGGGATCTTCCCAGTGGCTCTTCCCAGGGCTCCACACAGTGCCGGGGCCTGGCTCGAGAGCCCTTTGAAGAAATGGAAAATCCTATTATCTGCTCATTCTTCTCGCAGTGTGAAGCCTCGGAGCATTCAGCAGCAGTCGAGTGTGGTCTGCTCCTGCAGCCTGGCGTTGCCTCCGCTCCCACCCACGCAGGAAGCTCTGGGTCACCAGGGATGGGCATCACATTCCCATCCCCTGATCCATGCGTTTCCCATCCCCTGATCCATGCATTTCCCATCCCCTGATCCATGCCAGAGCTCGGGGATACAGCTGTCCCCACAACACCCTGTGCAGCCTCCAGCAGTGGGGCGCAGAGGACATGCAGGGAAGCAGTGTGGGGGTCTGTGTGCTGATCTCCCTCTCCGTGGGGAGCCGAGGTTGCTGCTCCAGCCTGCAAATCCTCACGTCATTAAGGCCGGGAAGGTGTAACCCATCTCACATCCTCCATCCCCGAGGCAGCTTTGCTGCCAGTAATTGGCAGCAATAAAAGAGGCGGTTAATCCAGGGCAGCGTGGGATGCAGGCAGAGGGATGTCTGCAGTGAAAGGCACCCTGGCAAGGAGGAGCTGAGGAAGAATACGCTCCTGGGCACAATTTGCAGCCCTGGAGAGCTGGTTGGATGCCACGGGGAGCATTTGCTGGGGATTTTGTTAATGATGTAGGCGCAGCCTTCACAGCTTGGCCTGTGGTAAAGCCCTGGCTTGTGCAAGCTGAGGCTCTTTGGCTTGAACTTAGACCAGCTGCTTTCCACTGGCTGGTGGATTTTTGTCTTGTTACTGGATGGTTCCATTCGGGAGATGAACAAAGGAGCAGTTAGTGGGTGATTCCACCTTAGGGTGGTGGTTTTTTTTGGAGGAGAAGGGAAGGGTTAAACCATGCCTCGTTACTGAGCTATTTTAGGATGGTAGTGCTGAAGGGACTGCGAGAGGATTTGTCTGCACATGGGAAGACGGAATTTAATCAATATTGACAAGAGCCATTCACCAAAACAGGCTCATTCGCTAATGAAAGCCAGACCTGGTGTGTCCCTGGGGAAGGACAGCTTTGGGAAAAAGGGGAAGGAAGCTCTGGAAAGGCACAGCTCCCACTCCCATGCTCCTGGTTCTTATGAAGCCAGGCTGCATTTGGGATTGATTTTCCCAGCACAGAAAGACTTTGGCTTGTTTGCCTTGTAGCTGCAGGACACCCAGGACCAGCCCCTGTGACTGCAAAGCAACGTTCCCATCCCTGCCCAAGGACCTGGGTCCATTGTCACCCCCCAGGCACAGTGTCCCAGAGCCAGGCAGAGGCTGGGGTGTGTGTGGTGGCAGCAGAGCCAGTCCCACACGGACAGCTCGGGATGCAATGGGGCAGGATGGGGTCGCAGGGTTTTGCCTTCCAGCTCAGATCACAGCCAGGAGGCAAAGTCTCCTTCCATGAGTGGAGGTGATTCCATCCCAGCCATGAAATCTGTTGGCTTTTCTGTCACCGGTTTAACTCAAAACACCCACCGACGCAGCGGGAGAAAACTGGTTTTTTGTCAGGGTCTTGTGTTTTCCCCTCTTGCACTTAAAAGCAGGAAGTAGCCAAGACACCTCTGCGACCAGCCCCTCCCAGCAATGTACCACAAGGAGAAGAAACCTAATTTCTGTGGTTGGCAGCTGATATTTCCCGTCACTGCCAGCACTGTATCCTGGAGCTGGGCTGAGTTCATTATCCCACAGTGGACAAAAAGTCCTGCCATTTCCCCCCCACCCCCACGTGTGCATCCCCAGATTCCTGGAAAGCCGAGGAAGACGGTGATCCAGGCATCATCCCGCTCCATCACAGCATCCGTGTGGAGCAGCAACCGGTCTCTGCTGTGTGGAGGACTCGACTTAATTTGTTGGGCACTTTTTTTTTCCCTCTAAAAGGCAGCCCCTATCCCCCAACCTTCTGGTGCAGCCGCGGGGCTGTTCCCGGAGCGTGGGGGCCGGGCGGGATGCAATTGGAAAAAAGGAAGATTTTGATCCCCCGCCAAGCCCGCACAATCCCATCCAAGTTCACACTGGCAGATAATGAGCTTTAATGAGCAGGCCACACTAATTGGTAAGTGATCCCAGAACCGTCTGTGGCAGAGGCGAGGGAAGAGCAGTGGCAGCTCAGGGTGAGGAGGGGGCCGGGGCTGAGCAGTCCCTGGTGCTCTGGAGGGCAGGGGCTGCCAGGGATGGGGCTACTGACAGTGAGGGTCTGCTTGCCCCCGTGGGGGGCTTCCTGCTGGACTGCCATGGGGGGCTGCAAGCAGGGCTGTGAGAGGGATTGCAGGATCTATTCCTGGGTGCCATCTGTGTCCTGGGGTGCAGCAGTGTGGCCAGCAGGCCAAGAGAGGGGATTCTCCCCCTCCGCTCTGCTCAGGTGAGACCCACACCTGCAGAGCTGCCTCCAGTCTGGGGCCTCCAACATCAGAAGGATGTGGAGCTGCTGGAGCAAGTCCAGAGGAGGCCAATGGCTGGAGCATCCCTGCTCTGGAGACAGGATGAGGGAGCTGGGGGTGTTCAGCCTGGAGAAGAGAAACCTCCAGGGAGATCTCAGAGCCCCCTCCAGGCCCTAAAGGGGCTCCAAGAGAGCTGGAGGGACTGGGGACAAGTGATGGAGGGACTGGGGACAAGTGATGGAGGGACAGGACAAGGGGGGATGTCTTCCTACTGACAGAGGACAGGTTTAGATGGGATATTGGGAAGAAATTCTTCCCTGTGAGGGTGCTGAGGCTCCGGCACAGGGTGCCCAGAGAAGCTTTTGCTCTGTGGGGTGCTGAGTGGCCAGAGGGCAGCTGGCACCTGCAGCCCTCAGCCCCAGAGCGGGGCAGGGTGAGCCCGGGTGGCCGGAGAGCGGATGGTGCTAATCAGAGACATTCCTAAGGCAGCCCTAATCGGAGATCATTGTAAATTCCCCTCTCAAATGGAGTGGAAAAATGCTATTAAGCTAATATAACATCACCGGGAAGGACGCTGTGCCGCCGCCGTCTCCAGGGAATCAGGCTGTAATGAGGGGAAGGAGCGGGAGATGACAGCAGCCGGAATGTTTGGGGTGATGGGAGCTGCTCAGGACCACTCAGACCCCCTTGGCTGTGCCCTGCCTCAGTTTCCCCAGATGGCTAAGGGGCACTGAGCTCTGCTCCAGCAGTCAGGGGACCCCAGGAGCTGGTTGAAGGGTTTGCTTCTCATTGAACCACTGTAAAGTCAGAGGAAACTGAGGCAGAAGAGAGCTTGTCAAGGACAGCAGCAGGATCCCACCTCCCCTGGGTGCCTTGGTGCCACATTCTTTAGGAAAAAGGTGTCTAAGTCATATTGTTTAAATAGTAACACATCCAGGAGAGGTGGAGCAGAAGGCTCCAGAGAGACCTTAGAACACGGGTTGCCCAGAGAAAGTGTGACTGCCCCATCCCTGGAAGTTTCCAAGGCCAGGCTGGACAGGGTTTGGAGCAACCTGGGATAGTGGAAGGAGGGTGGAACTGGGTGGATTTGAAGGTCCCTTCCAAACCCAACCACTCTAGCATCCCAAAGGGCTGAACAGGGGATGAGCACAAGCCTCATCAGCCCCATCAGCAATTATCATCAGAGCCATCGTTAGATGGGACCACCCGCACCCGGGGACTCTCAGGCACCCCGGGGGCTGAGCAGGAGCCTGGGGACCTTCCAAGGAGCATAGGAGTGGCCTGTCCCCAACCGCAGCGCTCTGCCAGCTCCCTGCAGCAGCCGTGCTCCCTTCCAACACTAAGTGGCAGCCTCTGCCCGGCTTTGGGGCAGCCCCTGGCAGCGCCCGGGCAGCGGAGCCTGGGCAGCAGCATTCTCAGAGTGGGCGTCAGCATCCCCGGGGGGCTTCAGCATCCTCAGAGGGGGATTCAGTATCCTCAGAGGGGGCTTCAGCATCCTCGTGGAGGGCTACAGCATGCTCGGGGAGGGGCTACAGCATGCTCGGGGAGGGGCTACAGCATCCTCTGGCTCCCAGGACTCCCAACCGGGCTGAGACCTGCCTGGTGCCAACCCCACTGAGGGTCCTGCCAGGGGACATCCTCACCCCCACAGCCCTGGGTGCCAGGCTGAGCCCTGCACAGGGTCAGATCGGGTCAGTGCCGCCTGCTAGGAGGGAGATAAGGCGAGGGGTTGGCAGCTGTTGGAACCATCTGCTGAATTAGAATCACAATCCACTAAACAAACACTGTCTTGGGATAAAAACGTGCTGCTTAAGGCGAGGAGGTATTTCTGCTGCAGGTATTGCTATGACCTGAGAGCCCAGCGTGGGGATTTGCAGTGCTATCAGGAAGCACAGGGATAGAAATGAGTCCTGGGAGCTGAATCCTGCTTGTGTGCATGTCGGTGTGTCTGTGATTAGGGAAGCACGTTGGGACTTGTGCTGGATAAAGTGCTGACACTTCGGGGAAAGGCTGCTCTGGGTTTCCTGCAGCACAGAATGGGAGGAAAGTGAAATAAAAACAGGTCAAATGACCATCATGGGTATTTTGGTGGAAGGCAGCGGTTCAAACCAGCGTGGGAGATCAAGGAGACAGGCGGCATGACACAGGGCAGCCCCTGCTCCCTCCCAGGCATTGTCCTTGGCACGATGACAAATTTTAACCTTGGGAATCGCACCCAGTTTGCCAAGATATCCCTGTGCAGAGCAGGAACCCTCAGTCCCACACTGAGCTGATCCTACAGCCTGTCCTGCACCATCAAGGCACAAAATGATGTGTGTGAGGTCAGGATCTCCCCAGCCCCAATCCACCTCAGCACGTGCAGACAGTACAGTCCTGCATGGACTTTATAAAATAGAGTTTTATAAAATAGAATTCTGGGCTGGTTTAAGTTGGAAAGGACCTTTAAAAGGTCACGTAGTCCAGCCCCCTGCAATGAGCAGGAACATCTCTAAGCAGATAAGGTTGCTCAGAGCCCCATCCAACCTGAGCATGAACATTTCCAGGGACATCCACAGATTCTCTGGGCAACCTATGCCGGCGTTCTACCACCCTCACTGTAAAAATACCTCCCTTATATCTAATCTAACTCAGCCTTTCTTCAGGGAGACACATCAGGCTGTAATTTACGTGCACTTCAACAGGGCTACGTACAGCCCGCAAGGCTGCAGGTGCTTTTTTCCCCCGGGGCTGGGGACAGGTACAACTGATGGTCAGCCAAGGACGCGGTGGCTCCTGGCAGCACTCGGGTCCCATCCAGCCGCGCTCCCCGGAGCTGGCCCGGCCGCTCCGCAGCTGCGAAAATCCCGCTTAAAGCCCGTCCCGGCTCGCCGGCTGCCAGCTCACGTGTGAGCCCCTCGGTGCCGCTGCTTTGTCACAGCCCAGCGCTCACGCCGGGTTTATCACAGCTGAGTCGGCTGGCACGCGTTCCACCCCGCGTTTATCCCTCCCAGTTTTGGAGCAAGCAGCCGCTGGGAGCCATCCGCCCGATGCAAACAGCCCCGCGCTGAGCTTTGCCCACCCCGTCCTGCACCGCCCACACTCCGGAAGGCTCCTTCTCCTGTTAGATAAACAAAATGTGTGCTAAAACACCCCGAAATCCTGGAGAAACCCAGGCCTGAGAGGTCTCCGAGGGGTGTTCTTCTCCCTGGGATGTGTGCGAATGAATCAGAATCATTAAGGTTGGAAAAGACCTCCGGGATCATCAAGTCCAGCTTCTGAATGGTGCAAAGTTGTGTTGCAGGGGATATTAGACTGGATATTTGAAATTCTTTCTGGAGAGAGTGGTCAAACGCTGGAACAGACTTCCTTCCTTCAATGACCCAAGCCTGTCCAAGAAGCATTTGGAAAATGGCTTTAATAATATGCTTTAGCTTTTGGTCAGCCCTGAAGTCGTCAGGCAGTGGGACAAGGGGATCATTGTAGGTCCTTTCCAGCTGAAATAGTTCTATTCTATTCTATTCTATTCTATTCTATTCTATTCTATTCTATTCTATTCTATTCTATTCTATTCTATTCTATTCTATTCTATTCTATATTTTAAAACTCATTCCCACATCCACCTTGAAACCCCTCTGGGCTCACATGCCTCTCCCCCATGCCCAGGCTCAGGCTGCTGAGTTATTTCCACGGCCACCAGATGATTTGTGGCCTCCTGCCACCGTTCAGAGGATAGGGACACTGAGATGAACCCTCCAGCATCTCCCCCCACACCTCCCTGGTGTAAATCAGCCCAGCACCGGCGATTCCAGCCCGCCTGATTTATGCCAGCAGACAGATGCTCCGAAGCTCAGCCGTGATTTAGAAATCCCATTAGGACCTGGCCACTTCTGCACGAGAGGTGCAGGAGGTTGGTTTGTCTTCTCCTCCTGGAGAGAGGGATGCAGGGATGAGCAGTGATGGCACGGGCAGCCAGCTGTGCTGTCGTTCCTTGGCTGATTCCAGCAGGATCAGTGCCCTCAGAGCTTCATCCTGGGAAAGTAAAACCTCCTCTGTGATTTACAGCAGGTAGGAGAAGCCAGTCCCATCTGCTACCCCAGGCACCTACTCTCTATTTTTTTTTTAATTAAAGCTAATGTGAGAAACAACAGGGCAGCAGGAAAAGTGAATTCCGTGGGCAGGGTTCGTGGGGAGGGAAGAGCTGTGAGGCAACAGCAGCTGGATTTACCTCCATGGGAGCCCTGGAGAAGATGAGCATTATTTTGTAGAAGGGAGAGTGAGGCAGACAAGTCAAAAACATCGCCTAGAAAAAAAAAATTAAAATAATCTCTCAGTACTCTCTCATCCTCCTTTCTTGATCCTTCCTCTGGTCTCTGCACACACTCAGGGCATTTTGCCCTATGTGATGTTCTGCAGCTGGTGCTCGGCCACACAAATCACCCCTCAGCCAGGCTAACAAATGACTAAACAACTGCAAAGGCACTTTGCAGCATCCTTTTTTTTCCACCAGCTTTAGCAGCAGACTGCCTTTTACAGCACAGCTCTCCCTTCCATCACTTTATCCAGCCTCCATAACGTACCACCCCCTCAAGAAAAAAAAGAGGAAAAGCAGTTTAAAACCAGACCATTGCAGAGAAACAGCTCCCACGTGGAAAATGGCTCCTCGAGGGGTGCTGCAGCCTCCCCTGCTGCCATGGAAAGGCCAATTAGAGCTGGAAAAAGCTCTCAGGGGAGTGCTCAGGTAGGAGGTTTGCTGCTCTTTTGGGGTGAGACTCAGAGCAGCCAATGCTAAGTTAGGTGTGAGGGTCTGCAGGTCCCAACAGTGGGAAGGGGTTGCTGAAGACAGGGAAAACCTTTCTGGAGGATGCCCCTCCCGTATTTTCTGGGCACCAAAAGGTGGGTTTATGCACTCATGTCACCATTGCTGCCAGGAGCAGTGCATCTTCCACACCTTCCCTTGGTTCTTGGCAGCACCATCACCACAACGCTCCATCCTTATTCCTGGAGTGGGGGGACACACAGACCCCCCCAGTTCTCACCACTATTCACCTTACAGGGCCCTCCCAGTGCTCTCTTCCTGAGGGATTCTTTAACATTTCAAGTTCCTTTTTGCAGCTTGTTGTAACAAATATCCCGAGACTGGTTTTAGTGCTTAAATCCATTATGTGTGCTGGTGCTTTGTGTGGCAGCCTGTGGAGGGGGTTTTGTGGGTTATCCATCCTCCCTTTTCCCTCCTCTCTGCTGATGGCAGGATCAGACCAAGCCACCAGCTCCTCTCCCCAGTGTCCCCAAGCTCAGCACTGTAACTGTCTGCATTTGGGGGGAGAAACTGTGAACTCTGGGGAGGACACGGGGCATCCTGAGGACATTCCCAGTCCCACAGCAGGGTTTGACCTTCACAGGTGAAATCTTCCCCCTTTTCCCACCTCTCCCATCCTCCCATTTCTCCTCCAGGAAAACAAAACTTCTCACACAGAGCTTGGCCCAAGGAAATGCCACGCCAGCAGCCACAGCCTTGGAGAGCCAGGGACACGCTGTCCCTCTGAGGGAACTCCCTGAAAAGTCAAGGCTGGGCTGGCACAGTGTCTGGCACACTCAGAGGAGGCTGGATTTACTTCTGACCATAACAATCATGTAATGCCACAGCCTTGCCGTGTGCCCTTGGTCACATCCCTGGTTCCCGACGTTCCCCAGCGCTGACGATGCTGCTGGAGGCCGTGGGTGAAAATCTGAGCATGATGGAAGGATGGAGCAGGAGGCTGCTGGCCACACACTGTGCTCCTGGCAAGGCTGGGAGCTGCAGACGTGTCACACGGCTTCTCCCTCACGGTCTCCAGGATTAGCTTAATAGCACAGGGAAATTACAGGATGAAAAATTCGCTCCCCTCCAAGCACTAAAACCCAAGTTTCAAGGTTAATTGTCTGCCCTGTAGGAATAGCTTTTACACACTGCAAGGGGCTTAATTAGTGTCATTTTAGCCAAGCAGAGAGAGCATGCCCTGGACCCATACTGCATGCCCCCAAGCCTATTTTCCTCTCCACGAGAGGTGATGGATTGCAGGCAGCTTTCCTGCACCAGAACTCAGCAGGGACAGGTTTAGGGCTGATCACGGAACCCCAAGATGCTCCTTGACAGCTGCTGCAGCCCCAAGCCCCATCCCTGCACCCTCTGCACTCTTAGGTCCTGCACTGAAGTGCTGGAAAGTGGCTGGATCCCATCTCTGTCCCCATAGATGCCCCTGTCCCCTCTGGCCAGGGGAGCACCCATCCCCACTGAGCACCCGCTTGGGAGAGCACGCTGCCAGGCCTGGCTTTAAGGAGAGCACAAGGGGATGGAGGGAATTTCTCTCCCCAGTTAGGGTTGTCCTGTGTGTTCCTACCAGCTGTGGGACATGGCTGCTCCCCATGCAGCCAAGATTTGTTTTCAATGATCCCAGAGCGAAGCCAGACAGGGTCCAGCACCAAGGTATGAGGAGAGGCAGCTGAATACCATGATCAGTGCCAGCAATGGGTCTCTGGTGGTACAGGGGCAGCCCATCTGCAGAGTGAGCCAGAACTTTCCCAGCCCAGGGCAGCTGCTTTCCCTTGGACCATCCTTGGCAGTGGGGAGGGAGCCCCCATGGAGGGTCCCTTGCCCTGGCCTGGAGCCACCAGCAGCCCCTGACTGTGGTTTCCCATCACCCAGGATCCATCCTCACCAGGCTCCAGCTCACAGATCCCACTGGGACAGCCATGACCTCCCGTGCAATCCAGGCCAGGAGGCTGCCCTGGATGCCTGCCCAGATATCTGGGCTTGGAGAGGAGCAGCCTGCTGGGATTTTTAAGTTTTGCCCATATTGGAGAATTCGTGGCGGCCCCCACTAAACCCATCTGCTGGTGAAGCCTCCTCATTCCTGCCCCAGCCACACTTCCAGCTGGGCTTTCCTCCCCCCACATCCCACACTGTGCTGTGGTCAGTGGGTGCTGGGGCCACCCCATGCTGGAGCTTCACTCCAGCCTCTCCCCTTTCCTTCCCGGACCTTTGGATTCAATTTCTCCCTGTTAGCCAATGTGCAAACAGGGTCCCAGGGGCTCTGCACCAGCAGAAAAAAAAAAACACAGCAGAAAACATCCATCCCAACAGACAGGGCTGGCAGGGAGCCCCTGCACCCCTGCCTGGGCAGTGACCCACATCCCAGCTGCTTCCCTTTTTTATGGGAATCTGCAAAAATGCCCCAATTCTTGGCAAGTGGGTGATGCTACGGGCAGGCACCCTGGCAAAGGGAATGTCTGGAGTTCGGTGCTTCCAGGTGGGTGGAAGGGGAGGGGAGATGCATGAAGCAGGGAAAGGGGACAGCATCTTTCTTCAGCACTAAAGGGATTAAACATTTTAAACCTGAAACAAGGTAAACAGCCTGCTTTGGTTTGGGTGGGAAAACCCCAGAACTTCCGTTTCATGCCATTTTATACAATCAAAGATCAGTTTGGGCTGAAAAGGTGAAGGGAGGAGAAGCAAAAGTTGGCTCCAGTTTCTTTTTTGTTGAAATGAGTTGAATCATCACCCAATAACGGCGCCCAGCTCCCACCCTGCCTATGGGAGGATCGTGGCAGGAATCCTGGTTACAGTTTAGGGGTGGATCCAGGGGCCAAGGCACTCACAGCTCACACTCTCCTCCTCCTGCTGCTGCAGCTCCAGGCTCACGGTGGTGAGGAGTGATGTATTTTTAATTCGTTTAAGGGAATTAAGCTCATCTGTGTCTGACTACTCACACGGCCTCCACTTTCATTAATTTCTGAGCCGCTTGCCTGGATTCCTCTGACTCTGGCGGGGGGGGAGTTGGCATCACAGGGAGACCAATTTCCTGCAAATTTGACAGATGTGGGTCGCTGGAGAGCAGCAGGAGGCCCCATTTTCCCCTTCCCCACAGTGGGGAGTAGTTTGGGTCACCCACATCAGTCCCATAGGGACATTCTGCATTGCCCATCACGTGCTGCTGGAGAGCAGCGTGCTGGCAGCTGGGGAACCTCTGCCCTCCTGAGGACCCCAACCTTCTTTCCAGGGTCCCCAACCTTCTCCTTGGGGTCCCTGACCTTCTTCCCAGGATCCCTGACCATCTTTCCGTCTTCCTTTTGAAATGCTTCTGTGATGCAGCTCGTAAACAGACGCAAAAGCAGGGGGGAAAGAAGAGATAAGATAAAGCAGGAGTGGGTTTGAAGTAAATAACAGGAAAACATCAAAGAGGAGGGGGAGTGATGCTCTGAGGAGGTATTTATAGCAGGCTCTGTGGTTCCTCAGGATAGACCTGTGTGTCCCCATGGAGCCTCTTTCCTGGCCCCCACAAGCACATGTTTGTGTCCCTGCCTTGCAGTCAGCCCTTCCCCAGGAGTCTTCCACGTGGATTCAGCCTGAAGGCAGAGCATATCCCCACAGCTTTTAGAGACCCCTCAGGGAAAGGCTGATGCTCTGAAAAGGCTCTGAGCCCGAGCCCTCTGTGGCACTGAGCATTGGGATCAGGCACTTGTTGTAGGGGAAATCACACCTGGCACGAAGCAGCCTCCACTTTCAGGCTTTTTTTCCCCTGCCAAGTCCTAAATGAGAGCTTTTTCTCCCCACAGCCCTCCTGGGGGTCACATTTGAGAGCAAGGCTGATTGCTTGGGAAAAGCCAGGCACCAGCAGAGCGAGGGATGAGAGATGGCCACAGAGGGAATGCTTGGTGCTGTGACTCAGCCCGCTCCATGTGATAGATCCATCCCATCCCTCCTCGATGCTGCAGTGAGCATTGGGCATCTGGATGGCTCAGCTAATGGGAGCACCCTAATTAGATGTGTCCGGAGCAATGCACTCTATCTCTGGGGAGCTGATGTGCAGGGAATTTTTTTGGAGGCTGGTTCAGCCCTTTGCACCTCATGGGCAAAGGCACTGGGCGTGCACAGGGTGGTTTGGAGGTGCAGAGGGGACCTGGAGGTGCAGGAAGCATTAGGGAAAGCTGTTCAGCCTCTTTGGATGGACCCAGGGGCAACGGGGGCTGTTCCCACCTCTGTCAGGGGACGTGGCCAGGGAATATGGCAACAGTGACCTTTTCAGTTGCCTTCTGCTTTGGGAAGCCTCAGCTTCCCTTAAGGCATCTGTCCCCATGAAAAGTGCTTTGGAGAGATTTAGGGCTTGGGGGAGAGCAGCAAAACCTGCAAACCCTACAGCCAGCTGTGCAGAGTCAGGAAAAGGGAAATCTGGGTGATTTCCACACACCTGGAGCCTCAAAATGTCCTCCTTTGCAGCCATCTCCCAGGCTGGGGAAGCAGCCACTGCTCCGTGGTAACTCTGCACACCCTCGCTGCCGCTCTCTAATCAGACACGGGGTTTGCAATTAAGCAACACAGAGCAACCCTGGGGACAGAACCTGCTGTTTGAGCCCAGCTCAGACGAGTTTGGGGAGGGAGAGACCTGATTTCCCACTTAGCAGACAGGTCACGATCAGTGGATTCATTGATCCCAGAAAGCAAAGCCTCCGCTTCATTAGAGACACGCTGGTGATGAAGGCGGCCTCGGGGAGCAGGGGAGCTGTGTGAATCCTTCCCTAAATGTTATCTCCACAAGGCTCAGAGCGCAGATGTCGGGAAGCTCCTCTGACAGGATGGTTTCCTCTGGAGGGAGCCTGCTCCATCCCGTGTGTGGCTCTGAGGGGTACTGGAGCTCCCTGGAAATGCTGAGGCTGGAAAAAATGCACCTTTATGCCTCTGTGTCTGCCTCTTCCCTGTGTGCTTCACCCCACCAAAGGGCACGATGCCCTGGCTCAAAGCAGTGCAAGCTGTGGTTGTGCCAGGGCAGAGCACCCGGGCAGGATCCAGCTTCAACATAAGGCTCACCTGGAGTCAGCGTGGAATTCCCAGAGCCTGGGGGGTCTGTGAGGGATGTTCACCCAGAAGCATGGGCACAACAAGGCCTTGGAGAGCCGGTTCAGGTGCAGGCAGCAGGGGCAGGGCAGAGAAGAGGCAGCCCCATCGACTGGGCACACTGAAGCTGGGCAAGACCCTTGTGCAAAGTCCTGCTTGCTCTGCTCCTGAACCACGACCGTGTGTATACAAAAAAGTTCTCACTCTAACAGCCAGATCCTGCTCTGTCCTCTGCTGCATTCCTGATTTTCCCTCCCCAGGTCAGCTTTCCCAGAGGGAGGTTTCAGCACTGGCTCCTGCCAACAGTTACTGGCAATACTTCTCGGTGCCCTTCAATGCAGCTGCTCGAGGCAGCAGATGGGGATGGGGGTTGAAGCTGAGCCAGACTGACTGCTTTGCAAGGATAGCTAGCTCAGGGTAAGCTGGGCTTATGCAAGTAGCTCCATCTACTCCCGAGGTTCCCATTCTCTCCTGTAAATACCTATTGAGATACTGGTGCTACTGGGAGCAGTTTCACTGAGGTGAAAGTAGCCCACAAGCTGGAGCAGGGCCCCGCACCATCCCCTTCCCTGAAATCACGACTCTGCATGGTAACAACACCCACAGGCAAAAAAAGCAAGGGAAGGACTGTGAGCCTTCCACGTGCAAATTTTGAAGGTTTTCCTGCTTCTCTGCAAGAGGGGAACCACGCAGGGGATGTGGCTTTTAAGAAGGTTTCTGCTCCAGGGAATCACGCTGTGCTGCTGGTTCGGGGCAGGGATGTGTCATCCTGCTCCTGCAGGTGTTAGGACTTCTTTTCTGCCAATTCTTCCAAGAAAGCATCTCCCATGGGCAAACCTGGCTGGCAGGACTCCCTGACGCCAACACAGGCATCCTCAGCTTTCACCAGTGACAAGCCTCCCACGTCGTGACATGTCCCCTTCGCAGGGCAGATCTTGAGCTCCCAAGAATTTGGCTCCAGTTTCTGGCTCATGTTGATACATGGACGAGCTGGAAGCAAAGCATCCTCCACCCAGCTTGGCTTCCAGTTTGGGAGCATCTCAGGCATTTGGAAAAAATTTGGGTACGTGGAGGTGGTGTTGGTTGTTCTCTGTATCCCTGTGTATTTAAGGGAACTCCAGGAACAGTGGGGGCATGGAAAAGGAGGAAAGGAGCAGCTGTCTCTCTGGATTTACAGGGATCAGCAGCTGAGCAAGTCCTCAGCATAACCAGGGTGTAACTGGGAGCAGAGTCTGCCTCACATACCATATGCTCCCAATCCACTGCGCTCAATCAAGCCTAATAAAATTGATAGGGGAGCATTGAAAATCTCGTGATTAATTCTTTATGATCTGTAATAGGGGAGCTGTGTGCCAATTACTCAAGTAAATCATTCATCAGAAAATAAATAGAACTAACCTCCAGCACAAACACTAGAGGATTTCGACCAGGATTGCAGGTCTGGATTGCAGCATCACACCGCTGGTGACAGCACATTATCTGATGGAGGACACAGGAGTAGCTGCAATTTTGCTGCTTCTCCCCAAGGTTTTAGCTCTGTGCTCCAGCATTATTTGTTGTTCTTCACCACACGTTTCAGCGCTCTGTCCTTGATCTCCATGACCCATCAGCACATGCCCTTGCAGGTTTGCAAGGCCCAAACCCACAGGGATCAGCTTTATTTCAGGGCAGGTTTGAACATGGGGACCATGAGACAGGCACACGGACAAAAAGGAATGGGAACAAGACTTGTCTTTTATTTTCCCAGCAAGGAAACCGATCATTTGGCCTGGAAACTTTTTCCTGGTTTTGTAAGGAGAGCCGTCCCTCTGTGCTGGTTACCGGACTGCAGTTTCCCAATCAATGTCCCATTTCTAAGGGAAAATCACCCAACAGCACTCCCTGCCCTAGATTTCCACACGTGGGGAATTTCCCGGGTTGTGTTTGAAATTTGAAATGCTCCTGAACAAACTGCATCTTGCCAAGCCACAGTGTCCTGCTAACCCACATTCAGCATCCTTCGCCATGATGCAACTCCATATTCATTGGGGGCCTTTTGGGACCATGGTGGGATTTCAAAGGGCACTGAGGGAGTTCATGCTGAGAAAGGACTTTGGAAAGCTGAGGGCAATGTCCTCTTCCTGAGCTCCATGCTCAGAAAGGGAGAGCTGGATTAAAGGCATGGCACGGGGAGAAGGGGAGGGATGGGCACATAAAATCCAGCCTTTGCAGAAAGCCCTCTTTGTCTCCTTCACAGCTGCAGGGATGTGTCCAAGGTGGGATGAAGGCCAGCACGGAGGGGCCCCACTGCCACAAACGTCTTCTTTCCCTCTTATATGGAAAAATTTCCACAGACAGAGAATTTGGCAGTGAAAATGGCAAGGAGGCTCAAGTGTGATTCACTGCCCTAGACACCACTGAGCTGGTGGCAGGACACTGGATTCTGCAGCACATCCCTTCACTGGGGTGACAGGACAGACATTTCCATGACTGCCCAGGTCTACTGACCTTGAATGAGGAGCCAGTGAGACAGTTCATCCCTCTGCACCTCCTCATCATCCATCTCTCAGGCAGACCCATTCCTCCTCCCACTGTGCCACAACATCCTTGTCCTTTCCCGGCTGGAATCACCAGGACACTCTCCCCTTGCAGCCTGGAGGACAGTTTGGAGGTTTCTCCCTGCTAATTCCTCCTGGACAGGGAGGTTAGCATCTCACACATCCCAGCCATCATCTCTTCCCCCATCGCATCCCCATGGCCCTTCCTGCTGCTCCCAGCACCCAGCTGGTGGGACTCAGAACAAACATCCTCCCACCTGCTCCTGTGGCCCAGCACGGGAGATGGCAGAGGCAATAATTACACGCTTGGCACAGCAAAATTATCCAGCGCGGGGGAGAAGAGGCTGGAAGCAGCTGGAGATCATCCATGGGGAATGCTGCTCCCACCCGCAGTGCCTCGGTGTGTTCCTCACCCCAAACCAGCTCGGTTCACACCGTGAATGTGCTCCTTAGGCCCTGGGTGAGCACCCCGAGCGCCAGAGCTGATGGTGCAGGTGGAGAGGTGGGGATGTGCTGCTGCACTGAGGGGTTTGGAGCAGCAGAACTAAGGAAGGCTGGCTTCCCACACAGCCAAACTGGGATCCCTGGGGTCTGCTGAAGTGTATCCTCCAAAGATGCCATTCTCCTGGGGAGGGCTTCAAGTGAGCCATCACTCATGCACACTTTTGGTGCCTGCCAGGACTCAAATGCTTGGATATCCTGTCCCTTCCCTGCTCCCATGAGACCTCTGGGAGGGACACTTGCAGCTCATTCACACCAAATTCCTTTTTGAAGAGAATTTATTTCCTTGCAAAGCAGGATCTGCAAAAGCAGAGACCCTCAGGGGCCTACAGGGATGATACTACCCTACTTTCCAGACAGGTGCAGGACTGCTCATCCCAGCACATGAGATGCACCAATCAGAAACATCCTACAGAGGACTGAAGAAGAAAAATAACACGAGTAGCAATAATAACAGCAATAAAAAAGTATACTGCAATGGCTGAAAGGAGAAGGCTGCAATGAATCGTCCTTAAAATACATTTAGACTTTGTGGCTTTACGTTATGCCCTTGAATATTCGTCAAGTGACATTTAATTTCCTGTGCCAGGGAGCCACTGCAGTTGTTTCCCAGCTCCTGGCCCTGGTGTGAGCACTGAACCGGGACAGGGCAGGGGATGGGCAGGGATGACAGAATCATGGAATCATAGAATGGTTTCGGTCGGAAGGGAGCTTAAAGATCATCTCTTTCCATCCCCAGCCATGGGCTAGGAAACCTTGCACTCCGGCTGGTTTGCTCCAAGCCAAGTCCAGCTAAGCCTGGAACACTTCCAGGGATGGGGCAGTCAGTTTCTCTGGGCAAAAGGGAATGGGCAGAGATCAGGCAAGGAGCAGGCAGGGGACAGGCAGGGGAGTTGGCAGGGGACAGACGGGGGCTGGCAGTGCCCCCGCAGCAGCGGCGCCCACTCGGTTCTCGCTCTCCTCTCCCACCAGGGCAGTCCCACTCCCCGCCGCACTCCAGCTCCCGGTGGGGGTTCCGTCCCGCCCGCTCCCGCTGCTCCCGCGGGCAGGGTCGCAGTCCAGCCCCGGCCGCGGGGCCGCTCTCCGTCCCGCCGCGGCCCGACACCATCACGGCACCCGCGGCTGAGGCGGCCGGGCCGGCGGCGAGGTCAGTGCCGTCCCCGGCCCGCAGGCCTCGGGCCCGGCGCGGCTCCAGGCCCGGCTCCTCCCGGGGAGGCGGGACCGCGGCTCCCGGCGGCGCCACCGCGGGCTCTGCGCTCGGCCCGGGCCGGGGGCGCGGCGGGGGCAGCCCGGCCATGGCGGGGCGGCCCGGGCCGGGCGCGGGGCGGCGGGAGGCGGCGGCGGGCGGGGCCCGGCGCTTCCCGCGGGAGTGCTGCGAGGGGCTGGGCGGCCTGGACTACGGCCAGGTACCGGCGGGCCGGGAGCGGGCGGGAGAGCGGCCCCGGGGAGGGCCCGGCCTGTGGCAGCGGGGGGAGCCCGGGGATGGATCCCCCGCCCCGCCCGGTGCCGCCGCGGGGCTCGGCAGATCCGCTGGGAATCGCCCCCGGGTTGTGCCCGCAGGTGCAGCCAGGCCTCGGGATGCTCGGTCCCCAGTTCCCGATGTGGACCCAGCGCCCTCCCCAGCTCGGTTTCACCCCAGCAGGCACGGCGCTGTCGGAGCAGGAAGCAGGGGCTGCGCTGGCACTGGGCGGAATGCCCGGGGGTGCTGCCACCGGCTCACCCGGGTGCCCCTGCAGCTCTTGCTTAAGTGCTCATGCCGCTCTCATTCAGGTTTCCATTTATCTCTCGCTCAGGTGCCGATACAGCTCTCACCCAAGTGCCCATGTAGCTCTCATCTAGGGGCCTGTATTGCTGCCCCCAACCCCGAGTGCCTGCACGGCTGTCACCCGTGTGCCCATTTCTGTCTCAGCCAGGTGCCCATGCAGCTGTCACCTGGGTGCCTGCACGGCTCTCACCCAGCTGCCCATACTGTTCCCACCCTCCCTGACTCTGCGACTGTGATCAAGCGGGCACCGCTTGCCACGGTCATTGATCCCCCACCGTGGAGGAGGGGGCAAAGTTGAATGTTCTGTGCCTGTTACGTGGCTGTCCCAGCGGCTCGCAGAGACAGCTCATCCCATTAGGGCTCCCCTTTTATCCCGAAAAGCACACGCGAGGCACAGGCCAATCTGCCTCCCGCTGGCAGCCGCGAATTTGGTTGTTGAGCAGGAGAAAAGAAGGTGAGTGCAATGTTAACGATGGTGCCTGCCAGGAGTTAGTAGGTCAAGAAGCTTTTGTTCAGCCCGTGCTAGCACTGTGCTCAGCACCGTACAAAATGAGAGGAAAGAAGCTGTCCTGGTCCCACGGGATTGCAATTGAAGCGGGATTAGACAGTTCGGCCCCGGTGCCAGCAGCTGTTTGGGTTGTGGCTTGACAGTTTGGAGGGGCGAGGTCTGGTGGGGAAGGGCTGCTCGGGGGTGAAGGGAGGGGAGGAGAGGCTGTGGAGGGTGGGAATGGGGGAGATGGGTCTGAATCAGGCCCTGGGGGCTGTTCCCATTGTTCCCTGCCAGCACGCAGGGCTCGGATGAGGGAGCCTGGAGGATCTGGGGCAGTGGTGGTTTGAGGGCAGCTGTGGACCCCCTGAGGATCCCCCCTGTTCCCACGGCTGTGCATTCTTTGCTCCTGCACTTTGCACCTTGGGCAGTCGTAGCTGGGCAGGAGGCACTTGGAGTAACTGGATGTGCCCTGGGCCAGCCGGGAGCTGTTCCAACAGCCTTTTCTCTGGGCTAGGAGAGGTGCTGAGTTTACCAGACCCTTTCCACAGATGATTCTGTGGCTCTGCTTCTTTCCAAGAGCCAGTGAGGAGACAGGGGGAATTTCTCTCTTGGACAGGTGAGGTGGAGCTGATACCTTTCTGAGCTGTGCCTGTCCCCTGGCATCCAAAGGACTCGCAAACACAGCTGTGTTGGGGAAGCAAAAACCTTGCACGTCTGGATGTTGTCTTGGTTTTGATTCAAGTGAGGGCTGGGCTTGGGATGGGTTATTTTGTTTTTTGTTTTCAAACGTTTTGACCAAGAGAAAAAAAAAAGGACACTGGCTTTTTTTCATCCAAACACCAGCACAGGGAGAAGGAGTGAGGAGGGAGAAGCAGCATGGCTTACTTGCACGTAAAAATGCTGACAGTGTCAGGGATCCGTCTTGGGAAAAATCTCTCTTTCTTAAAAGGAGAACAGTGAGTTTTAAGGGGTTTTGGTTGTCATTAAAGCAGGAAATACTTTTGCAGCTCCTTACAGTGCAAATGCATTCCCCCTTGCTGTGGAGGGGGTTTGCATCATTCTGACTTTATGGGAGACAAGTTTGAAGCTGACACACTTTGTTGCTAAGGGGTTCCATGCACATCAGCATCCCTGGGACAGTCCTGTGTCCCAAGGGATGCTGAGTTGCTGTGGAATGGTGCTCCCTCTCTTAAAACATTCCTGAGTTGACAGCTAAGGACTGGTGCTTGTCCTCACAGCAGCAATGTCACCTCCGTGCCTGTGTCCCTCTGGGGCTCCTGGAGAGCCCAGTGCCCCTGAGGTTTGGGAGGACAGCTTTGAGAAGCCCCCATCCTCCTTCTGGGCTTTGCACCCTGACATAGCACTTTGCAAGGTGTAACAACACGTTGCTTCGGGCTGGTAAAAGGTTCATCTACCCTTGGGGCAGCTGGTGTGTTTGGTTTGAGGTGAAGCGTCCCTGTGGGATCCTGCACTCCAGTAACCATCCCTTCTTCCACAGGTGGATGTGGCAGCCATGGTGCAGCTCTTTGGCTACGTGGATGTGACCGACACTGGCTTCATTGTGGCTGTCCTCTCAATCGCCTTCAACCCTCTCTTCTGGAATGTGGTAAGAACAGCCTTTGTGCCAGCTGCTCCTTTACTCTCAGCCTTCCTTTCTAAGCTTCCTTTGACAGGAAAAACCTCTTTTGAGAAGTCTGCTGGGCTGGGTGGGGGGAACTGTGCCCATTTAGGCCTTAGGAATGGGTGAGCAGGGAGCTGTGCTGCAGCTCCTGGGGCTGGGGGTGACTGTGAGGGCTGTCACAGAGGAGGTGAAGGTGGGAGCCAGCACAGGATAAAGAAGGAACTGGGAGCTGAGCTTGGGAAAGAGAGCAGAGCAATCAAACCCATCTTTCAGCCACATGTCCCACTCAGCAGCCAGGCCCTGCTCACTACTGGGACTGAGCATGAATGGCATTAATCCCCATCAGGGTGGCTGCACTGGGTGTGTTGCCTGCTGCTTCCCCTTGAAATACGTTGGCAGCTGTTTGTGTGGATGGCAGGAAGCAAAAACAGTCAGCCAAAAGCTGGCCTGAAAAAATTCCTCCTCCACCATGCAGCAAAGCCTGGCAGAGAGCTGCAGGGTTGGCAGCAAACCAGCCCTAGGAGGAGCAGGGTACCTGTGCATGGGTGATGTTTGCTGTGGCTGTGGGTGCCACAGTGCTTTGGGAGGCAAGGCTGGAGAAACCTCCACTGCCTGTTACTGTGGTTTGCTACCTCCCTGCAAAACCAGCAGGAGTCATTGCTCTAGCCCCGCTGTGGAGCATTCCAGAGCCAGTGTGCCAAGCAGGGAGCCCAGGGTGGCTACAGGATGAGGTGACTCCCACCCTGCAGCACCCTCAGCAGCACAGCTGAGGCGTGGGGTGAACCGTCCCTGTGAGCACTCCTGGGAATGGGATGTCATCTCAGCCACAATTCCCAAATCCGCCTTCCAAACCTCCCTGCAGGGATTCTCTCCCTGGAGAACTCTCCTTAAAAAGGCCTAATTTTTCCAGAGGGGGAGGACTCCTCTCTCTCTCTGAGTGCGGGGGCTCTTGAGATTGTCTCACGCTGGGCTTTGGAAAAGGGAGGCTCTGCTGGCTGTGAGTCACTTTGGAAACCTCTGTTGGAGCTCTTTGTTGCAGCCTCCCTAATTTTTCATGCAACTCTTTATTAAAAAGTCTCACGGTGTCTGAAATGCGAGCTGGAATATGCCACATTATTTCGACTGCGGAGTCATCATTTAGCATAAAGAATCAATGAACAAGAAGATTCAGGATGTGGTCTCTGGGGGGAGAGGCTGGCTCCGGCGAGAAACTGCATGAAAGGCAAAGAAAAAAGTACTTTATTAGCATCTGCTGCTATGCCTGCAACTCGTGGGACGCCTGCAGCTTGGGAAATAGCGTTGCTTTTTTGGATCGGGACTTTGGCTGCTGTTAAAGGACGGGGAAAGCCGATGTAAGAGCAGGAAGTTTGTTGCTCTGCGCTGCTGTTGTCCCCTCGCAGGGACTGGAGAGCGGCGCCGTTGGCAGCAGGTGGCACTCCAAGCCAGACGTGCAGGGCTGTGCCTGGGAGCAGGAGGCTGGAGCGAGCAGCCTGAGCTGGAGGTTGGGGAAAGCTCTGAGCGTGGCATTCCGTGTTTCCCCGCCTGGAACGGGCCGGGGGGATTTTGCAGTCCATGTGCCCCCCCGAGCATCTCCCTGGTGTCCCAGTGTGTGGCTCACATCAGGCAAGGCTGGAAGGCTCTTGCAGGAAATCTGTGGGTCCTGCAGCCCTAAACAAGCCCCCACTGTCAGGTACATTTCAGCAAGAGTGGCCCCGGCTATCCTTGCATTTTCCCTGACTTGCTTTCTTTACCTCTTCCCCATTGTCTTATCCATGTGATCATTGTCCCCTCCCTGCACCCAGCCAGCAGCTCTTCTTTCTTTCCCTACATCCCTGCACAGACTCTCTCTGTCCTTTGCTGTTTGAGTTCCTTCCCAGCAGCTGAGATTGCTTCTGCATCTGAATTACTCTGGGTTTCCAAAGAGCTTCAGTGCAAAGACTGGAATTCTGCACAGTGCCAAGCACTCTTTGCTCTCTCTGCCCAATCACTAATGTGGGATGCTGGTCAAAATCCCTCCTGTGCATGAAATTCCTGACTTGGCTAGAAATTGGGTGGGGATGCATTGATTTAGTTCATTGTCTTAATTCCCCGTTTCTGCTGAACTCCAGCCAGGTCTGCTGCCTCTTCCAAAGTTTAGTGTTGGGTTTTCCTTGCTGTGCAGTGCTTCTGAATAAATATGTGGTGGGGAAACCCCGGCTTCATGCAGTGCTTGGATCATGGAGAGGCACATCCCAAGGCCTTGATCGTAGCAAGGTGATGTGGTGAGCACCAGGCATGTTTCTCTGGGACAAACCTACAGAGTTTGGGGGTGAAGCACAAACTCTGGAGGCTGTGGAGGAGTGTGGCCTCCAGAGAAAAATGTGGTCCTTGTCAGGTTCGTGGATGTACTTTAGGTAAGAGCAATTTAGAGGACCAGAGCCTAAATGGGGCAATTTGCAGGCTCCAGCTGGGTTGTGCTGATGCTCCCTCCTGTTCTCTGCAGGGGAGGAAAGCTCTTCCAGAAGGTCTCAGGACTCACAATTCCCACTTTCCTCCCTGCAGGCACGTGCAGGGGGGTACCAGCAATGTCATCCCAGGGCCACCTGCTGCATTCCCTCACCAAACCCTGGGCTTGCACCCCCTTTCCTGCTTCTACCCCTTTCATGCCAGTTAAAATCCTGCCTGCCCTTGGACAGGTTGTATTGTGCATGGCACAGCCTGAACGTGTTCCTGCACTATTCTCTAGTTTTCCCCATGTCTTTTCCTCTCTCCAGACAGCTCGTGCTGTCTCTGCTTTCCCACCCACTGTGTCTGTTATGAGAGGAGCTGCTGGGAGCTGTGGTCCCACAGGAGGCAGGGTACAGGTGAGGTCTCAAAAAGAAGCAGCGGAGCCATTTTGGGCTTGAAATAACTTAAAACTCCCCAAGGATGTTCAGTGCAGCCAGGAGACCTGAGCCACCGTGGGGCTGTAGAGGGGCACCCCAGCAAGGAGCAGCCACTGGATCTCTGGAGCTGTGCCATAAAACATTAATGAGGCCAGAGCAGCAGGAACTTCAATAAATCCCATCTGTGTTTAGAAAGCTGCGGAACGATGGGAGAAACTTCTCATCCCTTGGTAACTAAGGAAGGCATTAAATAAAAACTCCTCAGGGACAAACATTTTCAAGCCAAGAGAGGCAGATAACCTGCATGCATGAGGCTCTAAAGAGCTGGCTGAGCCTTGGCACACGAGGACTTTCTAGAAAGCTGGAAGGTTTCTGTCACTCTCAGTAGCAACCAGGCATAGCCGTGAGGCCGGCAGTCTGACGTCCATCACCACGCAAGTGAGTTTTAAGTGGGGAGTGCATCCATCAGCAATCTTTTCTTGATTTGAGCCTCTTAAAAATTTAGGTCTGGCGTCATGGACCGATTTAGAAATGGCTCATCTTCAGCTGGCGCCCCAGAGCTCACTCCTCCCGTCACCTCCGGTCACCCCCTCGAGACACTCCGTGTGTCTCACAGGGATCTGCAGGGTGAAACCTCAAATGTCACAGCTAGGAACAGGCTTGGCGTAATTTGGGGTGATTTTCAAGAAAATGGACCCCATCAGACAGTGATTTTATTCTTCAAGGTTGCAGCTTTTCCTGTTCGGGGTAACATGATCTCTGTTCTAGACTTCTGTCAAGCGTTCAAGCTGCAGGAGGTTTTGATTAAAGAAGCAGTTGCACAGGGACCTGGGCTGACAACGCCTGGGTCCTGATGGATGTATATCTCTTGGTTCATTTATTTTTAATTTCCCATCTTTTTTTCCTTCTTTGGAGACTGGAGGAATCTGCCTAGTGGGTAAGAAGTGCTTGGACTGGAAGGGAGGGGGGAGATTGCAGGCACTGGCAGTCTGATTTCACCTACCTCTGACCATGTCTTGCTCAATTTGGAGGAAGGTGCCAGGCCTAAAACATCCCCACGCTGCTGGGAAGTTGATGGAAGCTCAGGAGTTGTCGGGATTTAGACCTCAGTGAGCCAAAATCTGAGAAACCTTTTGGGGACAGGAGAAAAAAAGCCTGATGCTGCGAGATTTCAGCAGCTCTTTCTGCCTGTCTTAGAGAGGGAAAGGACTGAGCCGTGGCTTGATGGTGATGTGTCAGCACCTCGCTGGGGAAAGGAAATTGCAGGGTATAAAATAACTGTGTGAGGGCTGGGATGGCAGCAGAGCCTTGCAGGGAGTGCACCTCAGTTACCTGAAGTTTACAGGATTGGGAGATGAATGAGTTGGGGTGATTCAATATTTTTTTTTCTGGCCTTCAAATTCTGTCAACCTTTGAGACTTTTGTGGGCTCCCTCACAAACCTCTGCCTTCCTACAGCCGCAGGGGAGAGCAGAAAACAGCCCTCAACCAGCTTCTGGAAAGTACTTTTAGCCCCCATCACAGAAGCCACGGCACAGCGGCGATGATTATCTGCTTATAACAGATGCTAGATCAATAGCAGGGCTTCAAGCTACGCTGCCAGGCAATTGACTGCAGAAAGTGTTTCTTTATTGGGGTAAAGCTGGGCTTGCAACGAGGCTCAGATCCGCTCTTACATCTCCGGTCTTAAAATGTCACCACCAGCTCTGATGCCTTTCATCCTTTGTGCAGGGAGAGAACGCACATTATTCATAATTGGACTCTCTACCAGGCAGCAATAGCCATTTTCATTTCCTACAATAGCTGAGAAAGAGTGAGGATTTGCCTTTTTTTTTTTTTTTTTTCCAATCTCCCAAATAGCATTTAGTGGCAATTTTATTCCAAGTGACTTGGTAACGCTTTCACTCCAGCAGCGAGGGCTTCGTAACGCGTGGAAGCGGATGGCATCGATTCTCCAGCTCTCGTAACAGAGCCAGTCCTGCCTGGGTGTGTAACACCAGGCCTGTTTGTCTCCTAAATTTAGCTTTTCCAGCATGTTGGCACCGCTGTGAGCCACATAACAAGCACCAAAACTGGGTCGCACCCTCCAGTGTGCCGGCTGGAGTGGCACAATTAGGAGCGCTGTCACCTCGAGGGAGAGCCACGTCCTTCGTCCCAGCTCACAGCTGGAGGTGGTGGTGTTTTCATCCAAATCCTCTTGAAGAAGCCGTGCAATATATTTTTATGATGTCCCTGCAGGCTGAGCTGCCCGTGGTGGGGGTGTTGTGGAGCCCAGCCTGGCCAGGCAGCTGTGGGCTGAGATGCTTTGTCTGTGTGTCAGGCTGGGCACGGTCTCAGGGCTCTGGGTGAGGTGGTGACAGTCATTCCAGCAGCTGCCCACCCACCGTGCACAGGTACCTGCCAAGACAGGCTGTGCTTGGGAAACTGAGCCATTTCTGGGCCTTTTCCTGGAGTGAATTTGGGCTCCAGCTGGTGTGCGACGTGCCTGTTCAGCATTTTTCAAAACCAAGGTCAGAATCTGCCTCTCACCTCACAGCTGACCCGATAAGCAACCTCCTTTTTTTAGCATCTGCAGAGTGCTTCTCTGAAAACCCAGGGTCTTTGTTGTATATGCTGGACTTCTCTTGTTTAGTTATTTAAAAATAAACTGCAGGCTGCTGGCAGCCCTGCTGGAGTAAGTCAGCATACACACAAAAGATGAAAAAAAAAAAAAATTAAGCCAAGAGTCTTGTTTCCATATGGATCAGAGGATTATCTGTAGACCCTGGAAAGCTGGAAAAGGCCCTTTCTTCTCCATCCCACTCCATCCCTCACCTGCCATCCTGCTGCTAAGCCTTCTCACGTGCTGATGTGGTGCTGCTCATGAAATGGCAAGTCTGTGACCGCCTGTGTCTCACGGGACAAGGGAAAAGGTGCAGCTGGAGGCAAAAAAAGAAAGTAGTTTTATCTACCCAGACTGGGAGGTGTGGAAGAGGCAGCTCCTCCTGCGTGGCCCTGGGCTTTGGCAGTGTTTGTGCCAAGCCTGGGGACTGGGAGCTGCTGGAGCCCCGAGGGGAGAAACCCACTGCCACCCCAGGAATGTCAGTGATCCAGGGGCCTGCCACAATCACAGCCATGAGCCGGATGTGATCCAGCTGTGCCATGGCACAGACTGTTTAGCAGAAGCCTGCCCAGTTCCCAGAAGGATAGGATCTCTCAAAATAGGCTGTTTTTATGAAGAACTGCAGACACACACAGTGTGCTGGGTGCTTTTGGGAGGTTATTTCCTGTAAGCCCCGCTGCTGCGCTTCCATCATGATGCAGTTGCATCTTCTGCATGTCTGGAGACTCATGGTGGGGAGGGAGGCCTTGGGGTTTCGTGGTGGGGGTGCTGACTCTGGCTTAGGGCAGGCTGGTGGCACCCCAAAGAAAATGCCACCTCATTTTCCCTATTTTTTCCTCCCTGGATGAACTCCAAGGGGACACATCTCAGTGCCAGTTGCTCACATGGCAGCAGCAAATGGGTGGGAAAGCAGATTAGTAAATCACTAAAACAAAACCCTCCATGTGTTTTCCACCTCTGTATTGACCTCAGTGACAACTGGAAATAGTTCTTGGCAGGAACATCCCTGCTCTCCTGAGTGTGGCACCAGATACTTCAGCCTGATCACAGCAGTGCTTGCTGGACACTGTCTCCCTGTAAATATTAGGAACTTCATCTTAAAGTTAAAGCAAACAAGTATATGTGGCCTCTCAGGCTGCCTGCCTGCTCCTGCCCCCTTACATTCCCCTTCCTGAGGGATCCTGACAAGATCTTAAAACCCCTGTACCCAAACCCTGGGGAAAACAGTTGATTTTTGGAAGCTGGTGCTGATGTATTTTGTTGATGGAGGACATGAGCTGTGGACACAAGAATGTGCCTGCTTTGGTTGATATGTGGCAGTGGGGTGGAAGCAGCAGTGCACTGACTGTACAGAACAAGGGGTTTTGATTTTGGAGGGTGACCCCAAATTCAGGGGAAGGACTGTGGAGCCGCTGCCTGAATTTTTCCTTACCAAGCCATCTGAACTTCTGTGCTTGTTTCCATGCAGGAATGAGGGGCAACTTTCTTAGGAAGTTAAAAATTTGGTTTCCAGAAAAGCTGGAAGCACCAGGCTTTTACACCTACACACAGCTTCATCCAACTGCCCTGCTCATCCCGTGGATGTTGAGGTCAAGGAGAGGAAGACTGATGGGAGCTCTTGATTTTCCCACGTGTCATTGAAACCGTGAACCTCTGTGGAGAAGTACAAACTCACCTGGACTTGACAATATCTAACTTGGTTTTTTTCTTTGTGAAACCTTTTTTTGTTCCCTCTTTTTACTCCCCCAGATCAGGGATGATGCAGCCATGGGCTCATTCTGCAGGTCTGCATGTGCAAGCTCTGCTTTGTCTGGCTGAAGGGCTTTCACTTGCTATCTGTGTAGGCACATTTTTGGTGTGATCCTTTTTTATACTTTGGGGAAGAAAAAGGCTATGAACACCTCACAGCCCTGAAGAGGGTGAAATGGAGATGGGTTTTAGCAATTTTCTATACTTTTGGCTGTTGCAGGGAAGCCTGACCGCCAGGGCTCCCAGAACTCCTTCGTCACCTCCTTTGTGTGGTGGGAGGTTTGCTCATTATCTGGTTTCTGCTTCACTTATAAAAGAAGCTGTAATTGTAGCAGCTCCTTGCCATAAAAGCACAAAGACATTTTCTGTGAAGGAAAGTGTACATGCAGCTTTTATGATCCTTTACAGTACTTCTTCTGCCCACTTTTCTTGCCTCCTGCCCTTTGTCCAACATCATCTCTGTGCCTGCCTGCTGCTCAGCACGACCACCTCTGGCTTGAACATCTTTTTTTGCGCCTTTTAGATAGAAAAAGTTGGTCATCCTCTTAGTCAGTCTTGTTGAGCGAAGAGAAGACAGACCACAAATCCCACTGGTGTTCCAGTTCCTGCCTCTTCCCTCTTCAGAGCTGTCAGCCCAGTAGCAGATGCTCAACCTGCATCATCCCAGGTAGGGTTTTGGACTGGGGAGGCAAACCTTGTCCATCTGTCTGTGACTGAGGTGTCCATCTGTAACAGGAAGTAATACCAAATCTGATCACTTTGAGGCATGCATGCCTGTTCCTATAAAAAACGCAATGACCTCAGACGAGATACTGTATTTTTAACTATGAAGCATTCCTACTTAGTGCCCTTTCCTGTTTATTTTTACCAGAACATTGTTGTAATGACTGCAGACTTACTCATTTCATTCCTGAGGCTGGAGAGCAGCACTGAATTAGTTTCATTTCGAGATTTTGTTGTACAATCATTTTCCAGGGAATGATGTGCTCAGAACCCAAAGCGAGTGCGTTGCCCAACGGAGGAGCATTACTTTTCTCCCTGTATCCATTAAGCTTCGGTCACTGGTGCGGATGTGAGTAGATCCATATCTGAAAGGACTTCCTCAGCCTCTCTCCTCCACCTCTGTGCAGACCTCTAGTAGAAATTTGTGGAGCAAAAGACTGTGAGAATCTTTGAGCACTGGATGCAAGGCTGGTACCTGTATCCCAGCGTTGGGCTTTGAGGCTGCAGGAGGGGGAAGGAGCTGCCCTGGGATGCAGATCACAGGATCCGAGGATGTCTGAGTGCTCACTCGGCTTTTGGGTTGCTTTTCTTGCATTGCACACACGAACAAATACTGTGGGGCACGTGGTTACACCCTTTCACAGCCAGAGGAACCCCAGTGCTGACACCAGCAAGGCCGAGGGGTCCCCGTGGTTGTGTTTAACCCTTCAGGTTCAGGTTGTTATTACTTGTTGTGCCCATGTGTTGAACATCTCATGCCCGGCCAGAGGGGAACAGAGCCCGCCTTACATAAAGATCACATTGTCCCTCTCTATTGTTGCTGCCACGACAGCAGCATCACAAACACGCGTGTCCTCAGTGGGAAATGTTCCCAGGGGAGGCTTAACACGGAGCCTGCAACATGATCTGTCCAGCTGGGAGAGGACAGGAGGCCCTTCCAGACGAAATCAGTGCTTTGCTGAGCATGGCCAGTGCAACCAGTACCTCTATTCCAACAACCTCTCACTCTCCTGTGAAAGGGTATTGGATTTCTCTTGCATTTTGTGCTCTCCGAGGTGGATTTATTTTTTTTCTCCCCCCTTCTCTGTCCCCCTCCCATCACAGCTCGTGGGGGAACGGTGAGCAAGTACACTCTGTCCAGAGGATGGGTGTGTTGGGACTCCTTATTAGTGGACTTATTCCAGAGAATTAAACCCTAATTTCACAAAAGGGCAGCAAGAGAGCGGTTGCAGCTCTGGGAGAAGCTGAGTCGGCTTTGTGTGTTGTTTGCAAATAGCACAAGAAGTCCTGGTCTGAGCTTGCTGCTCCTGGTCACTGGGGTATTGTGACCAAAAGAGTAATTGTTGTGTTGCTTTTCTATTTAAAACAAAAATTAAAAAGTCACATACAAGGAAACCAGCCATGGCTCCTGTACCGTGCTGTCACTCGTGCCTCCGCTCGTTTTTGGTTTCGAGCAGAGCTTTAAAATGTTCCTATTCCTTTTCCACTTCATCTTTTTAACACCCCGCTGCAAAGTGTTCCTCTGCGGTGCCTGTCATTGTTTCTCCCTGAATTAATTGTTGTGTGTAATTGTGACCTGCCGCAGGACGCTGCCTTGCTCTATTAGAGAGAGGTGCTAATGAAGAACATTGGGTACCATATGACAGGAGAGCAGGGCTCAGCTCTCCAGGACGTGTACTTGCTGTACTGTTACTGCCAGCCCGGGCAGAAATGGTGTTTTTGTCTCTCATCACTCACTGGCTAATGATTGTAATTTTTACTTGCTGAGAAACTCTGGATATTATGGACTTCATTAACAGATACGTGAGATGCTACCAGACCCGCATTAGGGGGAGAGAGGAAGAAAACAACCCCTGCGTGGAGGCAATTTTGTTATTTATCTGTAGCAGTAGAAAGGATGCAGAATGAGTGTGGGATTTGGCGGTGTGGCTAATGAGCTGGGCTGAGCTGGAATCCAAGCAAACCTATTAACGAGAGCAAACTGCAAAGATGATGCCCAGGCCTGGAAACCTTCATATCAAACACGGGATCCAGGCAGTGCTGGGATGGCTCAGCTGCTTTGTCTTCCTCTGTGTGGGGCCAGGTGCTTTTGTGCTGCTGTGTTTGTGTCTCGAGAGGCTGCTGCTTGCTGTCACCCACAGCCTTTCTGCATCCTCTTCTCTCCTGCCAGCTCCTTCTTACTCATACATTGGGTGAATTGGAGCCTCTGATTTAATCTTTAAGACAACAGAGCCAGAGTATTTTCACTCCCATGGGCCACAGCTCCTTGAGTAATTGCCTGAATTGAAATATTGCAACATCCAGCCCCAGTTTTCAGTTGCAGGCTGTGTAACATCTTCAGGTTGGGGACACTAGCTGCTCACAGTGGTACCTGAATCTGTATCTGCAATTAAATACAGGTCATACAGGAGAGAAAGAAACACCTGGTTTAGCTGACATCTCCAGTATAGCTTTACACATTCTCTTTGCAATGAATCAGAGGCTGCAGGTAATGTCAGTTGTTAGGTGACCTCAATCTCCTTTTACCTGGAGCCCGTGAAGGCTTGTTTCAGTTCAGGAACAGGATATTTCTTACATAGCATCTGCTGGCTGAAGATTGACCATTTTCACTCCACCTAGAATAACTGTTTTTTAATCAGGCTGACCTTATTTGCAACAGCGATAGCAGTTGGAACTAGAGGTTTGCAGCAGCCTTGGAAAGCTTTGAAGAGCAGAATAGATGCTTTGTGACACAGATAAAGCTTTATCCCTGCATTTAAAACCAAACCAAAGGCGCTGAAGCAAATTCAGAGGGACTTGACCTCAGCGCTGTGATCCATTGGGATCCAGGGCCTCACTTGGAAATAACTCAACTGAAGGGAGGTGTGAAAAAGTAAAAGGGGAGTCTTAAAAAAAAAAGAAAAAAGGAGAGATGTTTATCTTGTAACGTGGCATTTGTACTGAGTGCTTGCTGACAGTGTGGTGCAGCAAAGAGCTTGTCTTCCTAAATCCGTGCCAGTTCAAACATCGTCAGTGCTATTGTTGGATCGCTTTGTTTGAAAATGGGTCTGTTGGGTAGACGGCCTGGTTCCCTGAAAGCAGCTGTTTAGAACACTTCAGGCACTTCCTCAGCTTTGCTTTATTTAGGGCTGCATGAGTACCAGCAACAGGGAAAAAAAAAGCCATGCAAATACAGGATGTGAGATGGGCAGAATGTTCTCAGTCACTCAAGAGACTGGCACACACCTTTGCTTCTGGTTTGTTTATGAAAGTGCCTGCTATGGGCTGCCTGTTTCCAATCTGTTTGCCCCAAGGAAAACACTCTGAGCTTCAGAGAAACGTGTGAAAATACAAGGCTTGTGGTTTTCTGGATGGGAACTGTTTGCAGTGGGAAGCTGAGTGTGGGCCAAGTCATCTGGGCATGAAAGATGAAAAGAACTCCAGCAAAATGCTTCACCGTCCTGCTCACGAGATGCTGCTCATCTGGCAGCACTTTCCTTCCCTCTGAGCTCCAGCAGAGCCCCACGTATTTGTGTAGGGGAAGTTTCTGCCTTTCCCTAATCTCAGGAGATTATTTTATTTGATTGCATTTGTGGTTTAGAAGAGCTGGATGTGTCCCAGCTGCTCCCATTCCCCCGTGCACCCCGTGTCCCTCCCACTGTTGGGCCATCCCTTCAGCATCCCAGGCTGGGACTGGAAAGGTCCTTCCCCATCCCGTGCTGTGCTCTGGAGAAATCATTATTTCACAAATAGTTTTTCCATGGGATTTGCTGGCTGGGAAAGTCGGGTTGGGCTGTGCAGCCTGGATTCCCTGTGGCAGGAATGCATCGCCCTTCCCCTTCACTCTCAGGGAGCTGCTGATACGGGCTCCCCATGCCCACTCTCAGAATTAATTAACACAGCTTGTTCTGGGTTATTGAAATCACCTGCCTTCAGCTTCCAGCTCTTTGGACATAAATCATGAGCTCTTCGATTTGAGGAGAAACTGTTCAGATTTTGTGTTGGAAATTGCTAGCAAATACAGCCCATATTCCGTGTCATTTTTGTTTTTATTGAAGAGGAGAGGATGTGGCTCATGGAACATTGATGGACCCAGGCTGCCTTGGCGTACACTAAGCAAGGGCTTGTTTTCATTGCAGCCAGCTAATGAGATCCTACTTTGACAAATCACATAAACACTATTAGAGAAATGAAATTTTTTATCTCACTCTTTATCATGAGTGGATTCAAGGTAAAGGCTCGTATGGAGGTAATCTGGAGGGATAACTCTGAGGTAAAGCGTACCTAGTCTTTATGAAACCCTTATCTGTTTACCTGCAGGCTTGTTTTACCTCCAAGGCTGTCAGCTGAGGTGACCTGTGCCATTTCAGTCCAATTACTTTCACTAGGCATGGGTGCAGGGAGGGTTGTTTCTTAGGCTAAACGTGGTGGAGGCAGGTTGGGTTGCTTCAATATCCTTCCACTTCTAAAGAAGTGGAATCACTTTACTCTTCTCCCTGTGTCAAAGTGCTCAGACTGGACCCTGCTGACCTCCTCACTGGCAGCATTCATGAGGAAAGAGTCACTAGAAGAGGCACTCCAGCTTATGTTTCATCCTCTTTAACTTGCTGGTTTCAGTGATGGGCACTGTAGGCAGTGAGGGTTTGTCATGCTGTCTCGTTTCACTGCAGCTTTTTGGTTTTGGAGAGCAGCCCACCCTGCTCCCTGCCTCTAGGTAGTTCTCTTCTTCAGCACTTGTATGTTCTCCATTGTTTGAAGCCCTTTGTGTGTTCCAAACCCCATGTTCCACTGCGAGAGCCTGCAAATGTGTTTTTTTCCCTCTGTGCAGCTCTTTGTCACCTGGGTGTGCAGCCCCAGTGTTCCAGCTGGCTGTTCCTCACCTCGATGTCCCTGCACAGCCAGGCCACACATCGTCTTGTCTCTCCAAAATCCCACTCCTGTTTCTTTTGGCTGGAACAAACAACAACCCCCCCATCCAGAGCCAGTGAAAGGCAACGGAAAAATCTTCCTTGCGTCAAATCGACGCCTTCCTTTCCAAACTGAACGCCCTTGGCAGACATGGAGGAGCTGAGCTGTGCTGCTCAGCTGTGGCTCGCTGACAACTGCTACTGCCATCACACCAGTGAGGGAATGGGGAAAGGGAAAAACTTTACCGGTATGGCTTGCTGGGGAGACCTGGATGAGCCAGCCTGTCCCTGTCTCTAACTCCCAGCCCTCAAACCAGGTTGCTTGGAGGCCCTGCCATGCTCTGGCTCCACATTTATGGGCACAGACCATAAACAGTCACTTATGCCTGTGGCTTGCTATCAAACCATCTCTGAGTGCATCTTTTCTTGGAGTATTACCATGAAAAAACCTTTGCAAGCTCCATGGACAGTCCTCAGCCTGGTTTGCCTCGCATGAAACCATTAAGAGGGTGCTTGTCTCTTCTCATATCAGTTCAGCATTTTAATTGCATGAACTGGAAGCTGCTGCTCCAGTACTTGGTGGGGGAACTTCGCAAGGCTTTAATCATTTGCTAAAAAGCTTTCAGGCTGCATTACCATCTCATGGCTCTCTGTAATGGAGAGCCTGAGAGTTGAGAAACCTTCAGAGAAGTAACTCAAGTCTCTGCATCAGGTAGTCCAAAGCTGCCACGCGGTTTTTCGTAGTGCAGGCAGGAAGGAGCTGAGCAAAGTGGAGCCCACTGGGATGCTGGCAGGAGCTTGGCAGCTGTGAGCAGCTCCTGCAAGGCACTGTGCTGGCAGGAGGGGCTCAGAGCCTCATGGTGGTCTCCTGGTTGCCCCCAGTGGGGATGGCTCAGCCTCCACCTCTGCAGTGTCAGCTTTCCATGGTTTAGTGTTTGCAGAGGTGAGGGGTGATGCTCCCACCCCACCAAAGGGACAGCAGGTGATGGCACATGGGATAAAGGCTGCTGGATGATCTGCTGGCCCCAGTGGAGGAGCACAGCTGAGAACTGGTGGTTCATAGCACAGGAAAGGTGGTGGATAAGGAATGTCTGAGGGACTGGCCTGCTCAAGGCTGGAGGAGGGAGAACACCTGACGTCTGCCCCGTGCTGGGAATCACCGACCAGCGATGGGCACTGCAGCGGGCACACGGGAGTCCCCACAGCCCAGCTCACCCCTGCCCGTCTGCCAGCCCTGCCCACGGCGTGGCTTTGGAGCCCTCGGGGGTTTAGGATCCCTTCCCAGGGCCATGTGCCCACCCAGGGTCGGCCTGGTGCTCACACCAGCACACAGGGAAGGAGTTCTGTGCTTTGCTTCGCCGGGAACGTGACTGCAGGGAGGTGACGGCTAATTGCTGCAGCGAGTCAAGGACTGTTTAAGCAGCTAATTAATTCCTCCTAATCAGCCCTTGATCTGTTGAAAACTGCATGGCATTATCTCCTCTGCTGCAACACCTTGATAATTCCTGTCTGAATGGCCTTCACGGAGAACATATTTAAATAAACTCAATAGAGATTTCAGACAGATAGCAACTATAATTACCAGCTTGTACAAATTAAAACCGTGGTTTGTTCTGTTCTTTTTCTCCTGCCTTCGCTGCCCAGAGCTCCTGCTAATCATGTTCCTGCTGCCAGTGGCACGCAGGTCCCCGGGGCATTTTCTGCACATGCCTTTGGAAAGCCTGTGCCTGGTGCTGGGGTGGGCTGATGTGGCTGCACATGGGCACATGCCAGCCTCGGGTGGTGTCATTCCTGTGCCAGGGGCTCAGTGCTGTCCTGGTGAGCTGCAGGAACAGCCCCCACACATCCCGTGGGGCAGCCATGCATCATCCTCCTCAGGACCAGCCCTGCAGTTTCCCCTCCTGTCTCTCCTAAGCTTTGCAACCTCCTGGAAACACAGAATTTTTCTCACCTAGGAAGGACGAACTCAACCAAAGTGATGCTGGCTTTCAGCGTTCACCTGGTGCTGTTGGTGCTTCCTTTTGGCACTGGACTGTCTGCTCTGAGTGCTGCTGGCTGCAGCGGGGCTCGAGCACCAAGTTAGCAGGGATAAGGTCAGGTCATACTCATTTCCTCCACAGCCACTTGGGACAGCCAGCAGGGCTGGCTCCTCTGGTGTTTGGCAATGGTCAGCCAGCCCCAGTGCTTGCATTTCCACTCCAACCAGCTCTGCTTCCCTGCCTGCTCCTGGGAGCATCAGAGCCAAGATGTGGGTGCTCGGGTCTGTCTTTTTCCTACCTGTCTTTAGATAAATGTTATGGCTGTGAGCAGGGTCATTTTCCAGCATCCAAGCAGTGACAGAGAGCAGAGAATGTCCTTCTGCTTTAATGAGGGATTACAGGGAATCAGAAAGGGAAAAAATGGATTTTTCATTAACAGGAAGAGGTCGATGCCTCTGGTCTCTGTGGGTGAAATGAGGCTAATATCAGGTTTCGTGCTCTTTCAGCAGGTTAGGAGCCAGCTGGGGCATGTCTTTTCCAGTGGGAGATGCTCACATGGAGCCACCTAAGCCCAGAGTCAAGAATTCTCCTGCCCTTGCACCCCGTGGGAGAACTTAACCCATGGCTGGCCTAGGAGAGGTCAGACTGAAGGAGAAATTTATTCTGTTTGAAGAATTCCTTACTATAAGGATGGTGAGGCCCTGGCACAGGTTGCTCAGAGAAGCTGTGGTTGCCCCATCCCTTGGAGTGTCCAAGCCCAGGTTGGAGCAACCTGGGATAGGGGAAGGTGTCCCTGCCCGTGGCAGGGGGTGGAATGAGATGAGTTTAGGATCCCTTCCGACCCAAGCCACTCCCTGATTCTACGAAAATAAATTTGCTCAGGTCAGTTTTGTCTGAAGGTTTTTATTGAGTTGGGGCTGGATGTATCCAGTGTTTGCCCTGTGAACTTGCATCCTCTTGGGACTGGAGCTCAGATGTATCCTGGAGAGCTCAGTGTTCTTCCTCTGGACTTCTCATGGAATTCCTGAATTATGGACCCCTCAGCAGGGACCCCATGGGATGGGGAAAAATCCTTCATACTGCCAAATACTGTGAGATGGGTATGTGAAGGGAGGACATCCTGTTCACTCTCATCTTCTCTCCAACCCAGACTTGGACACTGAACGTTTTCATGCCAACAGTTTGTCCAGGGCAAGGGCATCCCAATGTGCAGAGCATCCCAAATGTGCAGAGCATCTCCCTGGGTGGATGATGGGATTTTGCAGGATGTAGACACAGCCCCTCTACCTGCACCCTAGAGAGCTGGGAAGCAGAGGTTCACCTCAATCCTCCTGTGCCTCAGTTTCCCTTGTTTTGAAAGGAGCTGCTAATCCATCCCAGCCTCCCAGGAGTGCCACAAAGCTAAACTCACCAGTCCCTGCACGTTTTTCTTTGGGTACCATGGTGATGGGGCAATGTGAGGACATAAAATGACTGATTTGCATGGAGATGCAAGGTGTCCCTTTGTCCTGAGCCTTTGGGCTATCTGGTTTCGTTGCCCATCTCTGGGGCGAGCCACGTACAGCAATGGAGTCACATGAAACGGCACAAAGGCTCTAATTCAGAGCTGGGACTGTGCAATTAAAATGTAGCGTGTTCAGAAGGCAGCTTCCCTGGATGGCAGACAGAAAGAATCAATTTCCTTTCAAACAAATACTAAATATTAATGAGAGGCCACGGTCTGCCATGCACACAGGGCTGGAAAGAGCATTTCCCGTTGATCACTGCGGAGGCAGGTTCGTGAGACGAAATTGCTTTTTGAATGGTTATTTGTGGCCTTTCTCGAGGTGGCTCGTGGTTCGCCTACCCAAAAAAAAAAAGGAAAGGAAATGCAGAGCATTTCCATTTCCCCTCAGGGCAGGCACTGGGGATGTGTGCCGGTGCTTTCATTTTTGTTTACGCACTTGCCCGAGTGGTTGGGGAAATGTCTTGGACCGGTTACGTAGAAATCAGCCCCAAATTTACGTCTAGAAGGAAGCAATTCCCTGGGAACATCAGGCAGCTGAGCCCACCCCTGGAATGGCCTGCCAAAGGCAGAACATGGGACCCAAGAGCATCCCAGGTTTTGCAGCCACATCCGCTCGTTGATTTATTTCAATAACGAGCATTGGGGGAAACATTAAAAAAATTACTTGCAGCCCTCACCAAGTATCCTAAAGTGAAAGCAGAGTGCTGGGAGCTTTGGAAAAGGAATTTTTTTCTATTGCTTTGACCTTTGGGTAAGACAGGAAACTTTGTATTAACTGCATTTCCAAACTTGGAGTTGGAAGAAAAATAAAAATGCTCCTCTTTCTCCTTTTTCAGGACACACAGCCCTGACATGGGGCTTGGTCGTGATCATCACAGTGCCCACATTAGCTGGGAGGGCAAACAGCACACCAGGAATGGGTGCAGCCTCCTGGGAAGCTGCTGGTCTCAGCCCTGCTCTGTCCCACACATGGCCATGGAGGGTGCTGGAAGCTTTTTGCATCCGTCACACCATAAATAATAACACGTCGGCTCATGATTTTATAAAGTCATTAAGGCAGCTGCGTAGCTGTGGGTCGATAGACTGCTAATATTAGCTCAAAATGACTAAAATTAGAAAATTAGAACCAAGCCAGAACTAATTAGTTGTTCAAGGAATAGAACCAGAACCGGAACTAATTAATTGTTGCAGAAATATCGCCGCAGGGCCCGGTGGGTGCCGCCACTTCCAGGCCCGTGCTGGATTCCAGCTTTGCTTGGGATGGTTCCTGTGTGGGCTTGAAAAGGAGCCTGGGGTCCCATCAGAAGGCTGTGACAGCTAAATAAAAATTGGCTTCTCGGTCCCAGCTGTGTGATGCAGCACAGGCTGGGCTGTGCTGGGACTGATCCCATCGCAGCCGTGGCAGCTGCTGCCTGAAGGGCTCGGAAACGCAGCCCCTCATCCCGGCATTGCTGCCCAGATGTGCCTTCCTAAAAGTGAGGGTCATTACAGTGACCGCCTCCGTGGCTCCCAGCAGCACACCAGCTCTTCCCTCTGATCCCAGAGGCTCTGCCTTCTCTTTCTCCTTCAGCTCTGCTGCTGCTGAGATGCTCTTCAAAGCTCCCTGAGCAAGCCAGGAGCTGCCATCCGTGCCAACGCTGCCAGAATAATTTCCAGGGAATTAGGAAACTGGTACAGATAACTGGCACGTGGCTGCATTTTTCCATCTGTTACTCAAGTCACCTGTATGGTCACTTTTTACTTTCCAAAGGTGGTAATGCACCTTATATTTCTTTTTCCACTCTCTCGGCGCTCAAACAGCAGCTCCGATTTTAGCAGCAGCGTGACGCACGGTGTTTTAAATTCAATTTAGAATACAAACTATTTATACCAGCCAGAAAAAGGCAGTGAAGCAGCGCTCTCTGTCATGAGTGGATTTGTAATTTCAGAGCAATCATTGCATAACTAATTGAATCAGCTCTCAGCATGTGAAATCAGTGCCCCTGCTTATCAGAGGTTTTCATCGTTCCCCCCTCCTGAAGCCAGCAGTCCCCCTCCACCAGCAGCGCTTTGTGCTTCTGCATCAGCCTGGGAAGAAAGCGAGACCTGCAAAGCTGCCTTTTTTCTGCTCAAATTGAGCCAATAATTTACCAAATACATTCAGAGGAGATGAAGGGCTGGGTTGCAGGTGCCCCCGAAAGCTGCCCGGGCTCCATGCGAGGGAGTGAAGTGCATTTGAAGCTAATCAAGTGCCAGCCATGTCTGAGAAACAAATTGGCGCCGAGATGTTCTGCTGACTCCCACTTCCTGCTTCATTGCCCAGGTGTGCCCTCTCTTCCTGGCTGGAATTTCGGGTCTGATGTCTGATCCAACAAACCTCCAGCTTGGTGCCTGAAAGTGGAGCCTAAGAGGAGTGATAAATATAGAGACAGCTTTCCTAGGGATGCAGGAAAGGTAGAGAATAAAGTAGCTGTAAGGATTTTTATCAGCTGGGAGTGCTGGGCGTGGGTTTGGTGACTGGAGTGGATCTGGTGCTGCAGATTTTGGGAGCAGCTCCAACCACCTGCATGCAGCAGCCTCCAAGAGTGAGAGGGCACCTCCTCATCTGTGGGGTGGTTTGGGAAGGGGCCCATCAGGATGTGCAGAACAGGGAGCTGAACACAGGAACCAGGGGAAAGTGTGCTGTGGAGGATGCTAACACCTCCCCAGGGATGCTGCATGTGGATGTGTGAGTCCTGGGCTGTCACTGCTGGGCTGGGATGGGGGAGAGAGCAGACTAAACCTGAATGGCTACAATTGCTGAGGGCTAGTGAAGGCTGAGCTGGTTGAAATGGAAGCAGTTCTCTGGGGAAAGCTGGCAGATCTTGTCTTGAGGAAGCTTGAGGGAGGACTTGCAAACTTTTCTGTCTGTACAGAGGGAGGGGTTGTTCCTGGCAGGTGTGGTCCCTGAGATTGGATGTGGGAGATGCCACAGCCCCAAAAATGAAAGCTGAGTGTCCCTGTGGTGCATTCAAGGATCTGTTTTACTCTCAGGAGGGCAATACTGGGATCCATGGCAGGGGCCTCTTGTTTTTGGTGGGCAGTGCTCTCAGCCTTGTGAGACACATGTCCAAGCCTTGTATTCTCTAAAAGTGATGTGTAGAGTATTTTCTGGTTTGTTTTTTTTTTTTCTTGAGCCTGTGCCTTGATGCTGCTGGCTGCCCTTGGGTGCAAGGGCATATGCAATACAAGCAGGGTCTGGTGTCAGTGAGAGAAGGAGCTCTCATCCCCAGGCCTGGTTCAGCCATGTCCCATCAGTGGCCTCCTCCTGTTTCTTGCACAAAGCCACACAGACAAAGCGTCCTGAACATGTGAGGCCAAGGCTGTGGGATTTGTGCTCCTGGGGCGGCGTGTTCCAGACACCCCAACCACCCACTTTTTTTTCCCTTGTCTCTCCAGGTAGCCAGATGGGAGCACAAAACACGAGCCCTCAGCCAAGTCTTCGGCTCTCCCCATGCTGCCTGTTACTGCCTGGGCACTGCCATCCTGGTGCTGAACTGTGTGCGGAGCCACTGGTAAGGAGCTCATCCTGCTGCTCTATATCCATGGAAAAAAACGCCCCTCTAGAGTGAGGGGGAAAAAAAGGGACATTTTCTCAGCAGTGTTAAATCCCAACCCCAGCGTATTGCTTTTCCACGGTTGGATAACTTGAGCCAGCAGCAGATTTATTCCAGGATTTGTAATGAAGATGAGGGATGCAGCAGCATGGCCAAACCCATCAATTTCACCGGTCGTTGAGTGTCACAGGTTACCTTGCTCTGCTCCCTGGGGATGTGTCCTCTCTCCTGTGGGCAGCCCAGGTGGCAGGGCTGTTTACACAGGGTGGATCATATGTACCAGCAGAATTTTTTAATTTTCTTGTAAAAATCATAAACAAAACTAAAGCTGCTTTTAAGAAGCCGCAGTTTCCTGTGCAGATGAGCAGGATTACCTGTGCACTTAACAAACAGTCTCTTGAAACTCTTATCTGCTATCTCTAAACACTACCTGTACTGGCTAATAGTATTGTATGACTGATACACCACACTCCATGGGAATATGTCCTTTAACGTTCCCAATGCAGCAGAGAGGTTTTTACTGCAGAAGATTTCCTCAATGCCAGCAATTTATCTGCGATCTGGTCGGCTTTATCTCCACTGCTGTTAGCAGAGACAGACTCACTAAATTCCCAGATTCAATTATACCAGGGTCAGAGCTAATGGGTTGTTTAGTACTCTGGGTAATTTCCCAGGCGAAGAGTTCTCAGGTTGGAATTTGCACATGTATTTAAGAGCTCTGCTTTCCTGGAAATGACACCAGGACCTGCCCTTGCCCTTCTGTATTTGTCCCAGCTACTGCTGATGGCAGAAACTGAAAGAAGGCTTGCAGTGAACAAGGCTGTAATCGAATGCAGAGGGCATGTGTATGTGCTGCTGATGTCTTAGCGACACAGCAGGCTTGGATTTTGCTGGGGAATGTCTCGACAGTCTCTTGCACAAATTACATAGTCACTTGTTGTCTGAGAAGCAATGCAAAGCCTTGTCCTTGCCTTTAATTAAAAACTCAGCTGGTGGAGGCACAATCTTCATTTCCAGTGGTCCTGCTGGCTCCTGGGTCAGCGAGGCTCACGGGTCACAGCGAGGCACTGAGAGGGAACTGCTGAGGGAGCCAAAGTGGCCTCGTGTGTCCTGGCACTGCGTCACACTTTGCCCCTGCAGAGCCCTCGGAGCCCCACCAGGGCTGGCTCTGCTCTGTCATGAGTCTGGGGGGACTGTGGGACTCACTGAGTTTGGCTCTGCCTGTGCAGCCCAGCAGCTGGGCCCTGAAGGAGACAGCAATGTCAATCCAAGGGCTGGAAAAGCCCCATCTGGACTTTGGGTTTGGAGGAGAGGCTCTAGAAGCCCCAGCAGAACACAGATGAGGCACCAGCCCAACCCGATAGGCTGAGGCCTCTCAAATCATTGCAGTGGAAAGTTTGTTTTCCCAGATGTTTCCACGTGGTTGAGTTATTCCCTCCTCTTTCCTTGGTGCAGAAGTTGGCCTGAGTGATGGCTAGCAGGTTTTGGAGGCTTTTCTGGCAAGGCAAGCCTGTAACTGTGGGAGGGATTGGGTAGTTCTAGGGTGATCATCAGAGCAGCAACTACTGGAGTTATCCCAAAACACACCTGGGAGTCTCTCTGCCTCCATTCCCAGCTCAGTGAGACCTCCAGGGCTGCCCAAGGCTTATTGCTCCACCCTAGAGAGTTTTTGCTGCTTGCCAAGGATTCATCCTGCTCCTTACCCTTGCATGACAATACCAGCCAGGTCCAGCCCAGGGTTTCACTGACCAGTGGGGCTTCATATGGTGCAGTCACTGTCATCTCAGTGACCAAAGACATGTCTAACCTGCTCTTGCTATTTTGCTTTTCCCCTTATTTTATTCTCTGAGTCACTTTTACTGGAGCAGGTTTTCTGCTCCTCAGAGACAATCCTTTGGAGAGGGCTGTGCCTTGCACGGTGGCCAGGGTTGCTTGTCCAGAGCGTGAGGGTTGCTGAAAGTGAGCAAAAAGGCAGCCTCAGGGGTCCCTCCACCTCCAGTGCTGTAATCCAGCCTTTAAAACTCTTCTTTTCCTTCTCTGGGGACTTGTTACGTGGGTGGAGGCTGCCAGGGAGCGATGAGGAGCCCAGGGGATGTTTCTTTTGGTTTTAAAAGCCTTCTTCCTTTCTGCAGCTGAATTTTTGAAAGTCTCCGAGCTGGGGGCGGAGGAGGGGAGGGCAGAGCAGACAGAACTTTGGGAGTGGGTTGGAGTTTTGGCTGATGGCACCAGGATGTGTGGCTGCTTCACCACCCGCCCCACGTGGGGTCTGTGCTGGGGTCCTTCCTCAGCCCAGCACCCTGATGCTCTTGTGCCAGCTTGGCTCCAAAAGGATACCTTGCATGCAAGAAGAGGAATGTCTTTGTGCTCAATTAAGCAATTAGATGCTTCCCAGCTCTCAGCTTCATTATCAGCCTTGGCTTGCAATCCAGGCTGACCTGTGACTAGGGGGGACCTGCTCAGTCAAGTGCACAAGACAAGCATCCTTAATTGCTTTGGTGCAATGATTATTTTCATGACGACAGTTTCTTCCTGCAAGAAGCAAGGAACTTCCATCACCAAAGCTCTTATCTGTGAAAACAATTCCTGAACTTTTGAACTATCTGCACTGTGTGCAGTTTGTGACTGTTATCTGTGTGACATGGGACGTGACAACCTTCACTGTCCTCCAGGCTCACGTCCGGTATCGTTCTCTCTTCCCTCACCACGTCGTTGGTATCTTTCCCTGCATCAGTTTATTCACAATTAGCAGTGCCTCCAAAGCCTCCTGCACTGCCTTTGGCACGCCCTGGCACACTCCTCACCCTTGGGCAGGTGCCCAGGGAGGTTCTGAGCCTCCTTCCTGACGGGTCTCAGGATGTTCGCCTGAGCTTAAAGGCAACACCCACGTGCACACCTTGACTGGGGGTGCTGCAGGTGTTGGGGTGTCCCAGTGTGAGTGAGTCCCACAGAGGCTGTGCCAGCCAGTGCCACTGGCAGTGGCTCAGTGGCATCGTGCTGCAGGCTGGCATCAAGTCCTGCATTGATGCCACACTCTGGGTATTGCCTCCAGTATGGATTTTTCGCTTGGAGCTGATGCTTCCAGGAAAATAAACCCACCCTGGGACGGGATTTTGCACAGAAAAGGGGTTGTTTGTCATTGCCAGGTAGTGCCTCTCACCTTATGCTCAATCTTGTTTAATTTTGTGAGCTGGCACCATGAATGAGTGTGCTGTAAATGGCATCGATCCCAGAACCGCAGGGCCCTGTGTGCAGAAGTGACCAAGTTTGATGATGGGAATCGAGCCTGGCCTGACAGAGCTGATGCCTCCTCTGAGCCACAGTGCCAGAAATATCTGATGCCTGTTCAGGAAAAGCCCCAGGGAGCCAACAGCACCTCCTGCCCACGGCATCCAGATGAGGAAACCTCACAGCTCAGATGTGAGGCAGAGAGAGAGAAGCTGCCACATCCCCCCAGCTGACCTAAATAACACACACACCCCAGTGCTGTCAGAAAAGCAAAGTCATTATTGGCAAAAGAAGCTGTGAGGATGATGACCGGGCTGACAATTGCCCGTGGTATCAGCAGGACGATTTCGGTGTTGTCGAGGTTGCTGTTTTCTAATGAACAAGATCTTTTGTTGCAGCTTGTGCTGCTGGGCACCACCGGATGGTTTTTATCCCCTTTGCCTCCTTTAGGCAAGAGGAACAAAACCTCAGGCATGGGGGATGGACTGACATCCCGCACAGTGGCTGTGGCACCTTGCAGTGGTGGCTGTTGTCACCGAAACCCTGGTTGCCTGTACCACTGCTGCTTCCTTGCTGCCTGCTGGCCCCTGGCCCAATTCTGCTCCAATTGTGCTTATCAGCCCCAGTTTCCAGGCTGGTTTTTGGGATCAGTCAAAGGGAGCACTGCTGGGCTGCTCCCTGCAGCGACCCAGTTTGCTGGACGAGGTCTTTGTCCTCCTTTGGAGGAGAGGGATGACAAAATACACCTGGTGGGGGCCACTGAGGGATGCTCCCAACAAGACCTAGAAACCTCAGCTTCTCTTTTGGTACAGTATTTCTGGGTTTTCTTTCTGCTCCATGTGGCCTTTAGGGATGTGTTTTGGACTGTGACTTGTTAAGTTTTCTGGTTGAATAAATCAGCACCTGCTGTGCAAACGTGGCTGCACATCCTGTCACTGTCCCAGCCAGAGGATCTGTTGGCCATTTCCCTCACTCCAGCTTTCTTCCTGTGAACCCACTGGCGTGACATGTCCATCCCCATAGTGCAGAGCCACTTTGAGTGGTTTTCCAGTTGATGTGGTTTATTACATGAGGACAGAAAGAGGAGAGACAGACTAGATACAAGGAAGAAATTTTTTATGAGGAAATGTTTTATGTGGAAACACAGGTTGCCCAGAGAAGCCGTGGTTTCCCCATCCCTGGAAGTGTCCAAGGCCAGGTTGGATGGGGCTTGGAGCAACCTGGGATAGTGGAAGGTGTCCCTGCTCATGGCAGTTTGGAACTGGATGAGCTTTAAGGTCCCTTCCAACCCGAACCATTCTGGGATTCCCATGGAGCACTGATAAGACTTCTGATTGTCTGAGCAAGTACATCTCTGTTTTTGGGAAGGGTGGGCAGAGCAATGCCTGCTGCCTTGGCTGCTCCTATCCTGCCAGGAATTAGCCAAATCTGCCAGTTTGGCCAGAGCAGAGTTGAAGGATTTGGGCTTTTCCCAGCTGGTGGAGAATGTGTGCCTCTGGTGTCATGCTGGCAAGTGCAGAGAGATGTCAAGGGAAGCCCTATTGCCCCATTTTCCTTTTGTAAAAGCTGGAGGCATCTTCCAGGCCTCCCCTTGGGGACAGCCATCCTCATGACAGCAGCCAGGGATGTGATCAAAGTAGGTCTCAGCCTCCCCACCCTCCCCTGTGCTGGAGGAGGGATGGATGCTCCTCACCATGGCAATGGCTCTGCTTGGCACAGAAGGCAATTCCAGGTACTGGGACAAAGCCTGGCTTTAATTGATGCCCTCCTGGATGCTGAGCTGTGCCGCTGCCTTGTCGTGAGCCTGAAATAAACGCTGTCTCCAACGTGACTCAGAGGCACATGAAGGAAGGGACGGTTTCATGACACACTGAAATATGTCATATTTCAGGAGACCGGCTCCCTAGCAAGGGAAGTGTCCAAAACCTTGTCCTTCCCTGCCAGGGAGGGTGAAACATGGCCAGGGAGGCTCCCTCACCATGGTGGATGCTGGAATAATTGATGGTTCCGTGCTGCTTGTCACGGCCCACCGTCATAAATGCTTAAAAGGTTTATTTACCAATTCTGAGAACTCCTGAGCGCATCATGTTTAATGCAAATAGAGAGTGTGTTTAGGAAGATATAAACCATTCCTAGAGGGAAAGGCAGTCCATTATCTCCATGCAAACACCTCCCTCCCTTGCTGTAAGCCAAACAGCAGGGAACTGAGCGAGACATGCTGATGAGAATAACTAATGCAGGCCTATCCGACCATGGAAAGGAAGGATGGGATCATCTGGAGCAGGAGAGACAGCTTTGCCAAAACAAACCATGCCATGTGCTGGTTGCAAAACTTCCAGTGCTGATTCCCAGCCAATTAGTTCGTGCTCTTGAAGCCACCTTTGTTCCATGTTCCAAGACCAAGTCAGGTCATCAGCATGGGATAGAGGAGCCCCGAGGATGTGAGAGAGTGTGAATCCAGCTCATCCAGAGCAAGAAGCAGGCTCTGAGGGCTTTGCTCTTGCTGTACCTCTTTCTGCTTTGCCATCTCTTTGCCAATGCCTGGGATCCAAGTGGGTTCCAGCACAGCATTGCTGTCCCAGATTTGCCTCCCTGGCGATAAGGAAATCGCTGTAAAATCCTTCCTGGTGCTGGTGCCCTCTGGATAGGTCCTGGCTAGATCTGGAGCCAAACCCTCATGCTGTGAAAGGCACATCCTTCTCTGTGTGAGTAAAGAGCTGCAGAGCATCCCCAGGGATGTCAGGGTGTGTTCTGAGTGCACAGCCAGGCCAGGATTCCTCAGGCAGAAAGGCACATCCCTGCAGTGGGATTGCTTTCCTCCCAAATCCAGGCAGTGCTGGTAGCAGGGACATGGATTTTTTGGCTTCCTCGTAGAGGAGACTTGTGTCATTTAAAAATAAACACCACGGAGATGATGCAAAGGGTTGTGCAGCTGCTGCTGCCTCACGGTGCAGCCAGATTTGCGTCTTCCCATCAGAAATGATTTTAAGCTAAGCCAGTGTGAGCCTGGTGAGCACAGGGAGCTGTGCTGGGCACTGGAGGAGAGCCAGCCCTGGGGACTGTGCCTACATCGCCTGGGGCCATGCTGTTGTTCCTCTGTCCGTGCTTGGCTCCTGGGAAAAGGGATTTCCCTGTAATTTCCAGAGTGTAAATCACCCAGATGCTGTGGTTTTGCTCACTTCTGAGCGTATTACATTTATTCCACGTTTTGTTTCCTTGCTCCAGTCCAAACTGATGATTAAATGTTCTGGGGTCCTAAAAACTCCTCAACAATAGAAAGCCTAGTGGGAGCAAGCTCCAAAGTGAACAAAGGGATATCATCCAGGTTCCTAAACCACAGAGTTTAAGTATTATCCTGGACTTGCTTGGTGCATGAACTTGCCATCAGTCCTTTGAAAGATGTGCTTCCAGCTGCCTGGCCTTCAGCCGTGCAGGCAGGACTGTCTGTCTCAGCTTTTATTTGGGCAACAGGGAAAATTCAGAGGTTTGCAAGGCTTAGGGAACATGGACACCAGGGAAAAAAAGCTATCCCAAACCCTGCAGGTAGCATTATGGAAGCACTTTCCAGCTTAGGAGCCCAGGACTTTGGGCAGGAATAACTCTGCTGGCCCTGAAAGACAGTGGTGGCCGGAGGTGCAGGAGAGCTGTTATTTCACTTGAATTTTGGCCTCCAGGGTGCTCATTAAAAAAAGGCTCAAAGTTTCCTACCTCATGTGTCAACAACATGTGGAGAAACACGGCGTAGAGCTCTGTGGGTCTGTTATCTCCTCTCCTGTTATTAATGGTGTTTTTTTAATCACAGCGTCGTCCCTTTTGTCATCGTGCGTTTGTGTCAGAGCCGTGTGCGGTGCTGAGCCTGCCAAGCCCTGCTCTGGGCAGAGCTCAGGGGGCTGAAGGGAGGGGTCACCATCATTCCCATCACCAATGAGTATTTGGAAGGTCAGACCCGAGGTGCCTGACCCAGCCTGGAATGGAAGGAGCTGTGCTCACACTTGAAAACGCCTCGTCTCTCGTATTTTCCTTTCGCCGTTCCAATCCTCCCCCTGCCTGTCAGGCTCCAGCCATGAATCACTCCTGGGCACGTGGCTAACACATGAATGCTGCAAAATATTTTGATGGAGGGGAACGGGGGTGGGAGCACGAGATAATCCAGCCAATTGTTCCCAAGCCTTCGAGTCCTCTGCCGAGGCATCGCAGCCTCCAGCGTTTGCACGGGCGTCTGTCCCAGAGCTCTCAGTCATGAGGAAAACTGGGATTTGGTGAATAAGGCAAACATTTGATATCACAAGTCAGTGGGACTGGTATTTCCAGGAGCGAGCAAGGGTTGTGAGTAGAAATAGCTGCCCCAGGTCAAGCCCTGGCTCCTCACAGTCTTTAGCTGATTGCTTCTTCCATTGGGAGGTTGAGTAGGCTCAGGTAGAAAAAGAGATCTGGAGAGGGGACCTCCTCAGCAGCTTCTGCTTCCAAAGCTCCACAGGGAGACGTGGGTGATGTTAATTATGAGTTACTGCTTTTAGCAGCCCTTGTTGTCTCCCCAACAGCTTCACAGAAGCCATGAAGAGCCAGCCGAAGCTGGAGGGCTGGGACTGCCACTGGACCTACTACTCAGGCGTGGCCATCTCGGCTATAGGGACCTTGTTTGTCGTCTCCAGCTTCTTAGCACTGGGATTCACCGGGACCTTCCTAGGTAAGCACTGAAAATCCAACAGCTCTACCAGAAAGTGCATTTAATCCTTGCAGGGATCTCTTGCTAGGGCAGAGTCCTGTAGGAATTTCCTCGTCCTTGCCATCAGGGCTGTCAGATTTGTTATTACGATACCAAAGCATGACCCAATCCTGCTGTTAGCTCAGTTACCTTGCACAGTGGTTTTATACAGCAAATCCCATCACCTCCAGCATCGAGCCTGGAGGTTTAGAGCACAGCTGCTCATCTGCCAGCCCAAACACCCTCCAGGAAATGGACCCCAAGCTCAAGACCTCACAAGTGGCACTGGCACAGCGGGTGTGAGCTGTCCAGCAGCCCTGCTCCCAGCACCCACCTGCTCATCACACGTGCTGAGGCAGGATGTTGTTTGCTCTCCCCTCTGCAATAAACCTGATGTTCGTTGACAGATCCTTTTATCTGCCGCTTTATGGCAGAAGGCATTTTCCACTGTGCCTGCTTTCACATTTAGAGCATAATTCTGTTAGCATTGTTGACTTTGAAAACATGCCAGTATGTGTGGAATTCATAAAAATAAAGTAGAGACAGGAACAATAAATATCCAAGGAAAGGGGCAGCTCCTGCTGGCTGAAATAATCACAGCCCCAGCTTTGACACCTCATTTAGGCTGTGCTTTTGCAAGTGCTTTACAAACCAAATTCAATTAGCTCCTGTGGCGTAGCTAGGAAGAAGAGAGGGACGTAATAAGCCTTCCTGGTTTCAAGTGGAGTTGCAAAGAAATGTGTTGAGTTGGCCGAAATCCTGCTGCCAGAAATAGAGCTCAGCACTCCCTCCATGTGCAGCCTCACTCCTGGCCCCCTGTCACACCCCTGTCCCTCAGCTACCAGGCACCAGCATCCTCCCAAATCACCTGAAGTGATGCTGTGCCTGTGGAGACATGCCCAGGAAGGCCAGGCACAGGAGTACCCATCAGCAAGAGCTGCTTGAACGCTCCTGAAGTTCAGCCAGATCTGGAGTTGTTTACGTAAAGCCTGATTCATCCGACCAGGAGGATCCGCTGGACTTGAACCGCTGGGAAAAAGCAAACAAGTGAGTCAGGCTCAGCGTAAGAGGTGAGAGGGCCCTGTCCCTCGGATCTGTATCCCCTGAGGCAGGCAAGAGGTGGGTGTTAGTGGTCCATATAAGGCATTTCTGCTCCATCCTCTCTGCCCTGGACTGACATGCAAGGACCAGCTCTCTCTGCTAGCGGGGCATGACGGGCACCGGGGCAGAGCTGAGTCAGGGTGGGGACATGCCAGGACCACGTGCCAGTGCAGCCAGGCTGGGTCAGGAGCTCTGGAGCACTGAGGCGTGGCCCCACAGAGGATCCATCCTTGGGCTGGTAACAGCTTCTCCACTCCACACAAGCCCCACGAGTCCAAGTCAGCAGACTCTTAATGGAGGATGTCCCTCAGCGTGGTTTGTTACCCAGCCACGGGAAGACAACGGGTCTGCAGGTCTCTGAGGATCTCATGTGGGATATTCCCTTGCTCAGAACTCTCTCAGGACTGGTATTTCCAACATCCATGCAGGAGTTTAGTGCTGCCCTGGTGCTGCAGGAGGAGCAAGGACTCCAGATGGCAAAGGGCAGCACTGCTCTGGCAAGGAGGGGATCCAGCTTCTTCTCACTGTCGACATCTGAACTCAAGAGAAGTTTTGAGAGAGACGCTGACACACAGACACTTCAAAAATTACTGGAGCTAGATTTGACCCTTTGTGAGTTTTTCTACAGCAGTGAGGGCTGAAACAGGCAGGGCTGCCTGTTGAATTCCTTCCTTACAGCACATTTTGGCTTTGGAGCAGCTGCAGAACACTTTGTCTCTCTAGTGTGGGCTAAATGGTGCAGTGGGAGCTGTGTGAGTCACCCTTCTCCAGCAGCCTGGCTGTGCCACCCCATCTCCAGCATGGCAGCGCCAGCTCCAGATGCTGTTTGCAGCAGCTGGATGTGGCCCCTCTCCCTGGCAGAGCCATCCCTGGTCCCTTGTCTCCATGCTGTGCCCTCACTGGGATTCAGGCATCACTTCAGCACCCTCCTTGTTTGTCCTGTTTCCCAAAAACCACAGTGATGAGGGCTTGGCTTACCTGGAGGCTGAGGACAGGGGGAGGCTGCTTTGCCTGTCTGAGCCCATCTGCCTCGTACCCCAGTGACATTTCTTCCAGCACTGACCAAGATTTCAAATCAATCTGACTTGACCAAACTCTCTTGCCGGGTCTGGAGGAGCTGACAACTCTCCAGGGTGAAGCAGAGGTGGTGCTTCAGCCCAGGTCAGGCTCCAGGGATTCTGGGGGACCTTGCAGAGTGCACTGAATGGCTTTTTGCTGCTGTCATCCCACCCTGTGCAGAGAGATGGCTGCACAGACCTCCAGCAAAAAGTAGCTCAAATTAGATTCTAAAGTGCCTCAGCTTGGCAAGGAGCTGATTCCTGATCTGAAAGCTCAGCAGAGGCACAGGAGATGCCCAGGGTGATGCTGTGCAACACAACACACAGTCCTGTCCTTAAGCACCTCTCTGAACATAAACACACATAAACCACCTCTCTGGTGGTCATGTTCATTGACCTGTGCAGCTTTAGAGGCAGAGATTACACTGGAAAAGCTCCTGGGGAGCTGCCTGTGTGCTCCTGCTTGTGGGGAGCCTGCCTGGAGGGTTGCACAGCCCCAGCAGTGCTGGGCACAGATAAGCCCCTGCCAGCCCCACGGACCCAGAGCGTTGTGTGAACCTCCTCAGTGCCAGTGCCATGTGGGGACTGAGGTGTTCAGCTCAAAGGCAAGGGCGGGCAGGGGATAATGAAGCATTTTGACACATAAGAAAGCACAGAAATGGGCTGTGGCAGGGGGTGATGTGTTCTTTCTACCAGAACAATCTCGGAGATGTATTGCCAAGTAACTGTGAGAACATATAGTATGAATACAAGGCAATTATCTCACTTAGTGGCCTGTAGTTAAAGCCCAAAAGCATTGTGTAATTGGGCAGGGGCTGTTTATCCTTAGAAATAAATGTTTTAGCACCATGTGAGGTCAAAGAAATTACACTACGATCCAGGTAATAATAATAACCTTGAATAGTTTGCGCTCCTGTAATGCCTTTCATCTGGATTTGTGAGCACTTTCTCACCATACATTAATCCTCACCACCCTCTGTGCTCTAAGAAAGACTGATGTTATGATCGGTGCACAATAGCACCGGGAGGGACGGAGGAGACTTGCCCAAGGTCAGGGAAGGGGCTGCCAGCAAAGCTGGGAGCACAGCCTGGGGTGGTGGCAGTGCCCTGGGCCGAGGGACTGGCTGCTCCTCACGGATCAGCCAGTGCAGTGGACATGGAGCATGGATGGTGCAGTGGACACAGAGGATCAGAGCTGGGGGAGGGTCTGGAGCACCAAGAGTAGCTGGGAGAGCTGGGAGGGGGCTCAGCCTGGAGAAAAGCAGGTTTAGGGGGAACCTTTTGGCTCTCCACCACTCCCTGACAGGAGGGTGCAGCCAGAGCGGGGTCAGGCTTTGCTCTCCGGCAGCAAGGGACAGGGCAAGAGAAAATGACCTCAGGTTGTACCAGGGGATGTTTACATTTGATGTCAGGAAAAAATTCTTCACCAAAAGGGTTGTCAAGCCCTGGCACAGGCTGCCCAAGGCAGCGGAGGGATTCAAAAGTCATGTCGATGTGGAGCTTTGTGGTCTCATTTGTAAGACCAACAGAACCAGAGATCTGCATCCTGGCCCTTTATCCCCTTAAAATGTTGCTCACGAGCTGCACATCTCCTTGTCATTTCTTTTCCAAACTCCTTTTGGGAGGGTGGAAGGATTTCTCCAAGGTAGATGGGAAGCTGGTTGGATGCTGACAGTTCTGAAAGCTTTCCTCATTACAGATGACAATCACCCATTATCATCATCATCGCTGTGCTGATAACTGAGTGTTTTGTAGGCAGAGGTGCTATTTTCTGAAATTCCGAGAAATTCTCTGAGCTGTGAGATAAGGGTGGCATTATGGATGAGGGCATTTGGCCGTGGTGGTCACGATTATAACAGCTCCAAACACCCATTACACAGCACCGGGTTTATTTTCACATTAAATGGATTTGATGCCATGCACTTGCTTCCTCGTGGAGTGGCATTTGACAGGCAGTTTTACAAATGAGAAAAGCAGAATTAACCAGCTGGGACCTCAAGAGCTGTGTCCTGATGAGGGACGTGGCTGCCATAACCTCATTGCAATGCAGGAACCTTCCTCGTGGGCAAAGAGCCATTCCTGGAAGAGCTGATAGACACAGAGTAAACAAACAACTTGCTTGTTGCTGTTTCCTCAGCCTGGAAGTCAGTGCTGAAACCCTTTGCTGTGTATCCCTGGCAGGGATGCCCTGTGGCACAGGGCATCAGTGTGCCAAAGCCCCCCATGACTCCCACCTTCATGGAGCCTAACCAGAAACTCTCTGCTTGCTCTTAGGTGATTACTTTGGCATCCTGATGGAGGAAAAAGTGACCAGCTTCCCCTTCAGCGTCCTGGACAATCCCATGTACTGGGGCAGCACAGCCATCTACCTGGGCTGGTCCCTCATGTGAGTAGCTGCCCCTACAAACACCTCTGGTTGTAGGGCGAGTTTGGGGGTCTCTTGGCAGAGCATGAGGTGCCAGGGTGCATTGGGGGCCAAAAAAGACACTCTGTGATGGCAGAGAAAGTGCAGCATGCCCTTTCTTGGCTCCTCTGGTTATTTTTGCGTGTGGAAAAATCTTGTGGTGTCTCGGACCACTCACAGCGTTCGCTGTAGAAAAATAAAGAGCGGCCAAGTGCTGGGGGGAGAGGAGGCATCAGCTCTGCATCTGAACGAGGTCCTTGGCAGGCTCTGCATGTGGAAAAATCAACACTCAGGGCCAAATTCATGCAGGGTGTCACTCTGCAGGGGCAGGGCACTGGGACTGGGGAGCAGTGTGACCCTGCAATTACTCTGAAAAAAAAAAAGCAAAACAAGCCAAGCCACCCTTTCCCCCAGCCCACGGTGATCACACTTCCTAAACGCTCCTTGAGTGATACAACACAGCTTAATAGCCTGCTTAGGAGGAAATGAATAGGCTGTAATTTAGCAGCAAATGAGCAATATACTCTATTCAGTGTAACAAGTTTGATGTGGTTTTCATTTAATATCACATTTTATTTATTTGCCCAGGAGAAAAAAAAAAAAAAATCCTGGCTGGGTTACTTCAGGAGCCTATGGAGTGTTGCAGGTTGTTGTCACTGGGCATTTTGCACTGGTTCTCCTGGCTGTGACCACCTCTCCTCTGCTTGGGTGGAAAAAACGAAGTGCTTTGCCAATTTCTGGTCATTTTTTCAGCCATGTGTGCAGCCCCTGGTAATAAGTAAAGCTGATGGTTTCTCTCCTGTCTCCACTGAGCCTTGTTGCTGTTAGTTCTGCACTTGAAATCCCCCCTGGTGCTGTCAGGGGTGGCTGAATGAGGCTGTTTCCCTTCCTGGCACTGGATGGGGTTGAAATCCTGGGAAATGGTTCAGGAGAGCCAAAGGGAGGCAGTGCTGGGCACGAGGGTTGGCCACAGGGCTTGCAGCAGCACTGTGGAAACATTTGTATTACTGTGGGGCAGAGCTGGGGCGCAATGAGTCCCCCCACACCACACCACGACCCCCAGAGCTGCACAGAAATAGGGATTTGATCAGGAGGAATTAAAAGGAGATCTTTATTTGTTTTAAAATCAGCATCAAACCTAACATCCTGCAGGATGCACTGAACCCTCCTGAGCTGTTTCTGTCACAGAATCCCTTCTTCACCCCTCTCATTGTGGTCTTCCACCACAATTCTGGGCAAGAGCAGCTGGAGGCAGCTCAGGATAGCAGTGATTGCCTCCTTTTTCTCATTAAAAGGCTGCCACCATTAAGGCCAGCGAGGCGTGACAAATAATTGCTGAGAACAAATTGCTGGAGCTGTGCAAAGCAGCACCAAGACACCACCCACCTGCCTGGGGGAACCTCAGCACAACTCTTCTCACGGTGGTTTTGGCTGTTTCTCTTCCCTGGGACCGCAGTTCATACAATCACAGAATCATTTAGGTTGGAAAAGAATTGTAAGATCATCGAGTCCAAGCATTAACCAGCCCTGCTGTGATCAGCACTAAAACCTGTCCCAAAATACCACATTTACGTGGCTTTTAGATCCCTCCAGGGATGGTGACTCCACCATTGCCTTGGGCAGCTGTGCCAGGGCTTGACAAACCTTCCAGGGAATAAATTTTCCCAATATCCAACCTAAACCTCCTGTGGGGCAACTTGAGGCCAGACCTAAAACTCGGAGCATATTTGTCCTCCCTTGGTGATGTCTCACATTCCTTATCATGTCATCAGGACCCAAAGGATTGATCCATTCTCATCCATAAAGGATGAAAACACATCTCATCAACCAGCCTGTCCTCTGACTCCAGCCCAGCCTTAAAAGCATCAAATGGGGCGACAACCCACAGCCATGGGGAGCTGCAGCAAGGCTGGGGACAGACAGACTTCCTACCCCCCCCCCCCCCCCAAAAAAAAAACCCNCAAAAAAAAAACCCTCCTACCAGGACAACAAAACCTTCCTGACTGATTCATCATCGCTGCTGCAATCAGATGTGGCCCAAAATGTAGGTCAAACTCGTAAGAGGACGGGAGCAGTTCACCCAAATGCTGCTCATCACCTGTGTCGAGCAGCCTCATTTCTCCTGCCAGACAAATGGAGCATTCACCGTGTGGGGACAGCTTTGTGTGCCTCTGGTAGGGAAGTGTTCTAACTCACAGCAACAGGCTGTGTAAATCAGAGCTGGAGCTGCAGCCAAATGATGCAATTAGAGGTCTTGCTGTCAACAAACAATCATGTAAATTTGTTCTCTCTGATAGGAATCAAGAAGGAGACATGACTAAGCATGTAATAGCAGGGCCTTGGGAGAGAAGGAAGTTGCCCGAAGCTTCCTAATGAGGGAAAAAGTTCTTACAGATTGAAAATGGTGGAAAGGTGGAGATTTGTGGGTGCCTCTCCAGGGACTGATGAGGCTGGGTGGTACCTGAAAGTGGCTCCAGTATGAGGTTTAGGTGGTTCTGTCTCTCTCTGCAGGGGTGTTTTTCCAGCAGCACAAGTCACATTACACCAGGCTTGTGGGATGTTTATCCTCATAAAATCACAGAATGGTTTGGGTTGGAAGTTATCTCAATTGTCCCCCTCAATTAGGATGCTGATGATTGCCTTTAACTGTTGGTGGCAGCTCTGACAGGGAGGAGAGCTGGCTGTCAGCAAATAAAGTATTTAGCTGGTCCTTGGTGAGGAAATGTGCAGGGCCAGGCTGGACAGGGTTTGGAGCAGGCTGGGATTGTGGAAGGTGTTCCTGCCCATGGCAGGGGGTGGGACCAGATGAACTTTGACATCCTTTCCAGTCTAAACTGGAAATCCATGATTTCTATGATTTCATGACATCACTCTTCAGAGCAGGAGGTGATTTTTGGTCCCAAAGCTATGGCTTCTGCTAAGAGGAACATCCATCTCCATTGTATCCTCAGCTCTTGATCATCTGTCCCCATAACCGGACAGTGAGGAGCAGTGGGTGCCATCAGTCCCCTGTGCTGTGCCTGGTGACATCTCGCTGGAGAACACGTTCCTGAAACACCTTGAGATGGGTTTAAAAGGGAACCAAGCCCCCAGCCCTGATGCAGCACCCACCCCAGCACCCTTCCCTGGGCAGGAATGGACCCTCCCATCCCTTTGCCCTCCCCATCCCTGCACTGGCTCAGCCACCACTTGGATGTGTGAATGCCACACACTGCTCTGGCTGCCTGATGTCCCCCGTAACCTTGGTGGCCCATCTTTTTGGGACATCAGGCATTTCCCTCAGGGCATGGGCTGGGAGCTGCAGCCATATGTCAGCAGCTGCTCAGCCCTTAAACATCCCTATAATCTCAGGATTTAGCATCAAAGCAGGAGCTCTCAGAGCAGAGACGTGCAGGGATCAGACTTAAAAGAAGTCGCTGAAGTAGGCTGGGGAAGAGTCTTTGCCAAGTAACATCTGTCTAAGACAGTTAACATTAAGCACAAAAAAATCAACCCCAACCCTTTTGTTTGCTTCTGTTTAATGAGCAGTGAGAGCTCTCTGTAGCCCAGTGTCTCATTTCACTTTCTCAACCAGGTCTTGCATAAGCCCATGTACTTACCTGATCTTTTCCTTCTCTTTCAAAACAGGCACGCCAGCCCAGCTGGCCTTTTGCTGACAGCTGTAGTGGCAATTTCCTACACAATTGCTGTGCTGTACGAGGGGTGAGTAGCTGTGCAGAACTGGAGAGCTTCTAATTATTTCTACCAGCTTTAACTCTCGAGGTTTCAGAGAACTGCACAAGTAGAGATGTTTTTTTCCAATTAATTCAGCAGGGAAGAAAGAAAACAGAGGATTATTTTTCGATTGTTTTGGTAATGGGCAGATTCCACTCTGAAACTATTTGCTGAGTTCTAGGAACATTTGTGCATTTGTTTTTTAAATTTTTATCCAAATGAGGCCTTTTTTTCCTTTTGGGTGCCAGATTCTGTCTATAGAAGAACAATAAGGAAGGCAGTGAGAGGACTCATTGTGTCTTCAGAAGAGCCCCCTACAAGAAGCACTTGCATTTTGTAGTTCCTTGGATGGGCTTCTCTGCTGTTTTGCACCACAATAGCCCAGCCAGCAGCACAGGATGGAGCAGCACAAAATAACTCCCAGAAGCAGCAGTTGTACTTCAGCAGTGAAAGGTCTTTTGAATTTGCAAGGGAGGAGGAGATGCAGGGAGCCGTGGTCTGCATGAGGGGGAAATCTGGGTGTGTGCTGAGCCTGGTCCTGCTCAGCACGGGGATGGTCCTGTAGCTTCTCCCCAATCCAGCGGGGCTGAAACCAGGATTGCCACAGCATGGGAATTGTCAGGCTGTGCCAACCTGTGAAGGAACAAATTTTGTAGAGCATAAAGGTGAGCACTCAGTAGCCTTGATTTTAATTCTTCCTCCCTTCTTTTCCCCCTCTCTTTTGTCTCTGCCCCCTCTCTCCCCAAATTGCCATCCCTCTCAACTACAGGCCTTTCACAGAGGAGATCTATCAGAAGAAGCAGAAGGGAGTGAAGAGCAAGTAGCCCCAGGTACGTTTGGTGATGGGAACATTTCGGGGGTTGCTTTGCTGGGCTCCCTCACCAACGAGCACCCCTGCCCAGTCCTGCCTTCCCTGGCTCCTCCAGAGCCCTTCCCACACTTCTCAAAGCATTTGAGCTTCAAGCCTCTGCAAAATCCCAGGCAGAGAGAGAGGCTTTTCACAGCAGCAGTTTGTGTTCGCCTCCTGGCACCTGACCAGCAGCCCCCAAATTGTTTTGATTATACACTTGAGAATCAGTGCGAGGGAAAATTGCTGGGAAGCTTCGAGGCTCCAGGCTTAATCTGAATCAGGCAGGAAAAAAAACAACTATTGGCTGTGGCAGGTGCTCCAGAGAGTGGCAGGGATGGTGTGAGAGGGCACGTGTCCCTGCTCATCCCTCAGGGAAATCGGGCATCCCTGCTGCAGCTGCTCCTTGCCCGAGCCAGCAACATTCCTGCCAGTGGGCTCACCCTAAAACCTCAGCCCAGGTTTGTTTGGGGGGGCCAAAGGCTTCTCCAACAGCACAAGCTGCTGGCCTGGCTCCTTTCCTGGGGGTTCATTGCCATCCTGGAACCCCCAGTGCATTTGCCTGCTGGTTGTTGGGGGGTTGGGACAATCCCAGGGCACTGCTGAGGTTTTGGCAGCCCCGTAACTGCTGCTCTGACAGAGCTGCTGTGACACAGTGAGGTCCCCAATGGACTCTTGTCCCTTTGCCTTTTGCAGAGCACTCTCTCGGGGACCTCGTGCCTCTCTCTGGTCCCCACACTGTCTGGTTTGCCCATTTTCCTACTGAGATGTGTCCTAGTAATTAACCCAGCAACCCTTAATGAGCCGACTGAGCTCCCTGCAGCACTGGAAGTGACCAGAAGAACAGCCTGAGCGTGGTGGCAGCTCCTTGAGGTCCCTGTCCCCAGGTCTCTGTCCAGGTCACTGCAGCTCCCGATGCTCTCCTGGGAGTGACACAGTACAGGACCTCCCCACCTCTTCTCCCACACTGATTATTGGAGATCTGCAGGCAAAAAGGAATTCCCTGTGGACTGGAGGGAAAGCACAGTGATGATGGAAACACCGGGGGCCTTTCATAAGTGAGCTCTGAGCGTATGGAAGCACCGGCTCCAGCTGATCCTGAAGATCATCTGAAGGTGCTGCCTGAGAGCCACGAGAAGCAGACAAAGCTCAGATGCAGCAGTGGAGAGAGCTCGGGAGGCCCTGAGGATTCAGACACAGATGGGGAAGGAACAGGGGAAACTTCTGTGAGCTCGACAACAGCGAAACCTGCTGCAAACCCCGCCCCTTCCTTTTTGGGAAAGGAACCTCCCCATCCAGAGCTGCAGTTTCCCCCCCGTGCAGGGCCCTGCAGTGTCTCCACACTATTGCAAAGGTTCTGAGAAAAGTGACTGAAAAGCACAGGAATGTGAATGTGTGACCTAAACCACAGCCCAGGAGCATGGAGGGATGGCAGGTATCCTGCAGCATGGAGAAGACCCAGGGGAAGAGTCCATCCCTGTCTGCACCTCACAGATATCCCACCCCTGGCCATGTTGATGCTCCAGCCCCTCCTTTTCCCTGGCTCCACGTGAGGGTCCTGCTGCCTTTCCCACCACCCAGTGCCTTCCAGCTGTTTGTCACTGTATTGCACGGGCAGTGGGAGGGAGGGAAGAGAGGGAAAGGTTTGTTTCTGCCTTCCACACCATGCAGCAGCCGGGTACAAGATGTGCCCCTCCACCCCTTCCACCAGCCCCGGCATATCCCAAAATCATCCAGTGCTGAATCTGCCTTGAACAGAAAAACTCCAGAGGTGATGCTCCAGCCCTGTTTTCACAGATTCCCAGAACGGTTTGAGAAATAAACTGTAAATGACCAAACTCGCAGGTGCTGGCAGAGGGAGCTGTGCTGCTGCCGGCTCCCGTGTGGGCACTGGAATGTGGGGCCACATCTCAGCATCACAAGGCCCTCCCTCTTCTCAGTGTCACCTCCATGAAACGGTTCAATTTCCTTTTGCTTTTACACGTTGTAATTAACTCACCCTCCAGGCATTGCTCAGCAGAATTAAAAGTGTTGGTCTGTTTTCAGTCCGGCCTCCATTTCCTCCGGAAGGGCTCACAAATGCTGTGTTTGCGTTTCATCGCTTCAGAACCATTACACATAGATTTATTTTTTTTTTATTGCCGTGTCAACCACCTTCCTCTCAAAGATTTGGGCATAGTATTTTATTTTTAGATAAGTTTCCACATTCCCTTCACAGCTAATGTTTATAGATGGAGGCTAAACCGGCCAGGTACCCATAGCAACCATCGGGGAGAGGATACATTGCATTATTCCGACAATTTATGTCAGAGTTGCCAGTCCTGGCTCAAAGTCTCTGATGTCAATAAACTTGGATTTGTTGATAAGTGAAATCGGTATTTACTGAAGAAGCACGTGCTCATACGGGAAGAATTATTCCTAACGAGAACACAGCGAGGGCTGTATTTGTGCTGTCTCATTCCCAGTCTGGGGACCACGTGTGCCTTTCCCAGAACCTGCTGCAAGGCCAGAAGGGACCCCAATTGTACCATTCCCCTCCCCAGCCACGATCAGCCTCCTAAAACGTGTGTCCCTCACCATAAACCCGTGGTGGAGCTGCTTCCCATCCCATGCCCACAGCATCCCATGAGCACAGGGTTTTGGGGCTGTGCTGGGACTGGCTTCACAGACTCCTTCCCCCTTGATCTGCCATTTCCAGCCTTTCCCACTTCCCAGCCATTCTGCATTTTGCATTGCACAAGGTTTGTTTTTTTTTCTGGGACTATGCCAGACACATCCCTGGTTTTAGGAGTTCTTCCTGCAGCAGCAAGCACGGATTAAATGTCTCTTCCTTCACAGAGCTGGTTCTGGCTGCCATAAAGTTGGAGTTTGATATTTTAGAGGCATCTGCTCTCTTCCCTGTGAAGAGGGAAGGTGAGGAGCTGGAAGTCGATGTTCCAGCCCATCTCATGGGGTCTGAGCCCACCTTTTTCCTTGGGGCAGGGGGTGGCCTTGGCCAGGACCAGTCCCAGGTGTTGCTGTGCTGCTCCCTGGGGCTGCAGGGAGGGGGACACAGAGACATCATTTTGTTGTTTTATGGTATTTAACAACAAGAGATTAGGGGACTCTCCTTGGTTATAATGAAGAAAAAAAAAAGTGATTTCTCTCCAATTGCCTAATATTTCCAAGAATTTGATATTACACAGGGAGAGGGTGAAACCTTCATGCTGAGCACGAAACACTGGTGGTGTTGCAGCTATTTCCCCTCTTCTTGGCTGCAGCTGGGACACATCCTGCATGGATGCAGGGATGGATCTCGTGGCCAGGGTCAGAACGTGAGTCTGCTGCTTCCAAAGGAGGGGCCTGCACTGTGGGACCCCCAGGATCAGCTGGTTGCAGCCCCAGCTCTGCAGCAGCACAGGCAGGAGCATCCAGCTCTTGCAGAGACACCAAGGATCAAATGGGGTCCCTGGAAATGGGGTCATGGGGACATTTTCATGCCTTCATGCCTTCAAAATCCAGAATGGGGCTTTCTGGGCCCACTGGAGCTTGGCAGAGGGGTTGTTTGCAGCCTTGGGAATTGCTTCACGTGACGCTGTGTGCTGACGCCACAGATAACACTTTCTTTGAAGTTTGGGATAATTCTGCAGAGCAAACACTAGGAAAGGAGAAACTAGTTAAATCTCAACTCCTACCTGGCAGGGACAGCTGGGTCACCAAGTTCATCACTCTGTGCTGCCTCAGGTCCCCCCATCCCACCAGACAACCTCTGTGCCCACCCTCGTGGAGGTTTTCTCTGCGTGGTTGCTTGCCTGGCTCCCCCACGCACATCTCCCCTCCACGAAACTGCACGTGGCAATTCCTTGGGATGAGAGGACCATCTGCAAAATAAACACCCCCAGCAACTGGGGATGAGCTCCACACTCACAGGATTCTTCATCCAGGAGCGCTTCAGGAGGTGGAGGCTGCATCCTGTGGTCCTTTCCCTGATGGTGGTGACATCCAGGAGCAGGGACACATTCCCAAAGGCCCTTCCCTCCGTTGTGACCTCCTGTAACCCTGTGCCTGTGTTTGCTTTTGCCCAGGGAAGCTGAGCTGCCCTGCCCCAGGGACAGCCACCGGCCCTTACGTGGCAAACAAACAGGGAATAAACAGGGAATAAACACGTGGCGCAATCGGGGCAGCACGTGCGGCACTGGCAGCACTGGGAATTCACCATTTCTGCCCTGCTCCTGCTTGCTGAGTCTGCACTTTGGCTGTTGGGGAGGATGGCAGCAAATGAGGGGCTCAGGGCTCTGGGGAGAGCTCCCAAACCCATCCCAACACTGAGGCAGAACTGTCTTCTTTTGCCAGTGGTTGGGATTTGATGTAAAAGCAAAGGTGAACTTTGAGTTTTGGGGGGCACTGTTTTATTGGGGATCCCTTAATCCAGACAAGGTGGACAGGGGACACAACAGAATTTATCTTTGCAGGGGAATAAACCAGTCTGTTCTATCCCGGTTGTGTAGGGAAAACAATCTGGACTTTATATGCTCACAAAGCAATGGGGAGAACTCCCTGGGGGAAAACTATTCCCAGTGGGAAATGCCCAGTGTTGGAGCCCAAACAAATGCCTGGGGCAGGATGGGGATCCCAGGGCTGAGCCGCATGGGCTTTGCTGGCAGGTCCCTGCTCAGGGATCTGGGATACAGGCAGTTCCCAACTCACTGGTGTCCAGGGAAAGCTTTGAAATCTCCCCCAGTGCTGAGAGAGTAGCAGCAGCAGCACCCCCTGCCCACTGTCCCCCTGCCCTTGGCATCACCCCTGTCAGATCTGGGATGGAGAAGACTCCATCCAACCCAACCCAGCCCATTTCCACCCTCACTCCGGGGGTCCTTGCGCACAGAGCTCCTGCCATGAGGCAGAGGACAAGTTACCAGGCTGTTTTCTTTAATTTTCACACTCCAAAGCCGCCCCGAGACAGCCCGGTGAGCTGTATCCTCCTTGGATCCTGTTTCAAAGGAAAAAAATGGTAGGAATGTGCTGCTTTTTCCATGTTGCGTTTTCTTCGGGAGGAACTGTTTACGGAGCGCGGCTCCTTTCCCAGTCAGGGTCACAGGAGGGCTCAGAGCTGCCAGAGTCCTGGGAGGATGTCGGGGCCAGGCTCTGCCTGCTGGGATGGGAGCTCGAGGGTCCTGGATTTGGCCACTGGCTCAGCCTTTGCCCAGCTCAACTCCCCCAGATCCCAACCCGGGGACCTCAGCCCCTCTGGGCCCACAGGAGCGCATGTGGGACCTGGCAGGAAACATTTCCAGGCTCCTCAGCACTGCTACTCCTCCCTCTGTCAGCTCCTGCCTGGCACTGCCCACCCGGCTCCCTGCCTCCTCCTGGGCTTTAATTTCTGTCCTGCCGACCCTGCCAACCATCGCTATTTCCATGGGAACCTTCCTGAAATCCACAGCAATGCATCCACTGGGGTCACCAAGCCTCCCTCTCCCCCGTGCCTCGTATTCCGAGCCCAGTCGCTGCCTGTCTCCAGTTACAGGTGACATTTCTCTCTATTCCCAGTGAAGCTGAAGGAAACTCGGCTCTTTGGAAGGGAGCAGAAGGTGCTGGAGTTTGGGGACACATCCAGGACATGGAGACGCCTTCGTTCACGCTGGCAGGATGTTGCATGACCTGTGGGCAAGAGGATGGGATGAAAGGAGATGGAAACTGGGAGCAGAGGACTTCCAGGGTGCTCCTGGCTCGGAGCTGCATCACGCTGAGCACAGGGATGGTGTCTCGAGGGACCTCTTGCCACTCCTTGCCTGGATAACTCCAGGAGCTGGGGATTTGAGACATCTCAGGCTTCCAGATTCTCTGTTAATCAAATCCCAAGTGCTAAAAGGAATCAAGAGACATGAAAAGTGTTGCTAAAGAAGCAGGGGGTGGGGGAGGGAAACAAATAAAGCCACCCCCCAGTCCCCAGAGAAGGAGCAGCTCCTGCATCATATCTCATCTGGGAAAAATTATATTTTGGGAATTACGTGCTTCTTCTGAAAAGCCTTAAAGAGATTTAATAAAATGAGACAAGCTAATAATATAGGGAATGAATAGCAACCCTGGATGCTGCATCTTGATTTAATCAGATGCTTTTCCTCAGGGGGACAAGCAAGAACTATGGCTAAAGCCTCCCTTCCTTTCACTACCCAGCTGCTCCCCTCTTCCTCTGGCCATTCACTCCTTCTCCCACCCCAGGGGAGCAGCTGGGGCAGGATTTGGGATCCCACAAGTCCCTGCTGTCCACCAGCAGCTGCTGGGAAATGCAGAGCCCACGCTGGTTCTTTGGGAGCAGGGTAAGGAGCTGTACACCAGTTTGCTGTACAGCCACCAGGGAGAGGGCCCCTTTCCAAATAACAGTCCTGGGGGAGACAAGCAGGAACTGGGGAGCCAGAAGAGCTGGGCTTGGCTCCATGTGCGTGGTTGCTCCAGAGCCCGGGAATGCTGCGTGCTGCTGCCCAGGGGATGAGCCTTTAGTAGGATGTGAAGCTTCTTAACGGTGATGATAAAGACCTCCTGTGGGATGTGCCCCTTTCCAGGGCCTGGGACAGCTGCAGGGTCTGCATGTGCCAGGTGGGAAGGGCACAAATGGCTCTCCCAGTCGTGTTTCACTGCTCAGACCCGCCGGACCCGGCCGTGAACCGAGGCCAGCCCGGCCCCGGGGGGATGATCCTTCCCAGCTCCGCAGCACACTCAGAAACCAAACTCATGTTCTGATGTAATTGTCCTTTTCCGAGTATCCCCTGCTCGCCTGTCCCTGTGCTGGGCACCTTGGTGCCGCTCCTGCTTCCTGGAACATTTTGCTTCCTACATTTTTTGCCGTGGTGCTGCTGCTGTGAGCTTTGTTTTTGCTGCTGCACAGTTCGTCCAAGCCGGGCCCTGGGGAGCCGCATGTTCTGTCGCCGGGATGTTTGTGTGACTTTCGTGGAATTTCCTTTCCTCAGCCACTTGCTCGTGGACACAGGGTGGGTTTTGCTGGCTGGCAGGTGGCTGGTAAACTGAGGAGGGTGAAAATAGGGAGGGAAATAGCAAGGAAACAAGGACTGATCTGCGCTGAAGGTGATTCCATTAAAGGTGTCGCTGGGGTTTGTGCAGAGCATCCTGCCTGCGGCTCTGGCTGTGCTGAGCTGCTGCATGAAAGGGATTCTATCCTCCAAAACCAGGCAAGGAGCAAAACATCCCACAAATAGCAGGGGTAAACTCTGGCAGCCGTGGGGGAGATGCCCTTTTACCTGCCTCTGCTTAAGCCTTGGGCTATTTGCAGTCAGGTCAGAAATAGGTGGTGATTTGTAAAAGAGTCATAACCGTGGGAAGGCTTTGCCTTGCAGCGAGGTGGATCCTTTATCATCAATCAATGGCAGTGGCTCCCAGCAAATGTGTTTTGCTCCTACAGGAGATGAGTTTCTAGATGAGCCTGGGAGGACTCAGCTAATGCTGTGTAATGTTCCCTGCTCAGGCTCTGTGTGACTCCATGAGGAGCTGGGCTCTGGGGTGGCACAGGCAATTTCCACATCCTCTTCTCTGGGAGCTCCCACAACCACGAGCTCTCCTCCACCCACTCCAGGCCCCTGACATCCTGTCCTTGCTGCCCGGGGGGGGCCCTGGCTCTGGTCCCACTCCACCAAGCCCACAGGATCCCAGTGCACATCTGTCTCCTGGCATGCTCTGCCCAAAGAACTGTTTAGAAAGAGAAAATGGATTGTTTTCCTGTCAGCCAGGAGCAGTTTTCAAGCAGGCTATTTTTACCTGTTCCTGACTCTATTAATAGTTGTACGGCCAACGATAAATGCTGATCGAGATATTTGATTTGTCTGTCCTCCAGAGGTTGCCACTTCCTATTCCCCCTGTTGTTTTCCATCAACCACTTCAATTAAATGATCTTTTTGTTATTTGGGGTGATGCATTTGGGCTTTGTGTTCAGCTATTAAACTTCTTCGCTGTCTTGCACACAGATGAATAAACACAGGAAACTGTCCCACTTTCTCTCCTCCAAGTGTCCTTGTGCCTCCAGGCAGGATGTTTCCCTGCAGGCAGGGACGGGGCTGTACAGGGGCCGTTTAAGTTGCTGGTCCCTTCCAGACAATCACAGACAACCACAATCCCTCCGTAAGCCTTCTGAGAATGTTTAAATTAATATCCAGGGGTGACACCACACTCAGCAGAGATGAGAAGCTCAGCACCATCCATTTCCCAAGTGGTGCTGATGAAAGGCACTGCTCTACCCCAGTCTGTGTGTTCTGGCAGTCCCTCAGGTCCCTCTCCATGTTGAGGCTTCNCATTTCCCGTTCCCATTCCCGGCCCTGCTCGCGCTGCCGCCGGCCGGACTCTCGCCTGTCCCCTAGCGGGGAGAACCGGCGCTGCAGCGGCACCGGCATCGGGACCGGGATCGGGACCGGGACAGGAACGGGACCAGAGTCAGGGTCGAGGTCGGGGTCAAGGAAAGCCGCCGTCCTAAGACCCTCCGCAAAGGTGTCACCGTTCAGCCCCCAGCCCGCGCCGCAGCCCCGGTAGGAGCGAGACTTCTCTCTGTCCCGATCCCGCGCACCGGAGCTCGCACCGAACGGGGTCTTTTCTCCGGTCTTTCGGGCATTTGCATCGGGCAAGTGTAAACGGGAGGAAAACCACAGGCAGTGGCGTGGGACCTTCTGCACCCCCCACCCCAGGTTCCTGCAGTTCAGGATCACCCCACTCACCGAGCCCCGGGAGCCCCGAGCCGGCTGCGGGGCGCCGGGAGCCCGCACCGGACTGAGAACGGGACGGGTACAAAGCACAGGGACCCTGTGCTGAGATGCAAAGAGATCTGTTCACAAATGGGACTGTGAAAGGCGCCGGGAGTGCGAGCGGGTCTGCGAGCGGGAGTTCGAAGCACCCGAGTTCCAAAGGGCTGCGAACGGAACCGGGATGTCAATCTCCGGGAGTGCGAACCGGGGTGGGAACGGGATCTGTCTGTGCACCCCTGGGAGTGCGAACCGGGGTGGGAACGGGATCTGTCTGCACCCCTGGGAGTGCGAACCGGGATGGGAACGGGACCGGGCTGCGCAGCAGCGGGAGTGCGAACGGGGCTGCGAACGGGACAGGGCTGCCAAGCACAGGGAGACCCAACCGGGCTGTGAATGGGACCAGGCAACCGAGCCCCAGGCGTGCGAACGGGGCTGCGGGCGGGAGCGGTGTGCGCAGCCCGGAGGCCGGCGGGGGGCGCGGGCCGGGCCGGGCGCGGAGCCGGGCGCTGACTCAGCCGCCGCCGCCCCGGGCCGTGACGCGCCGAGGGGCGGTCGCTGCCGGCTCCATATAACGCGGCGGCCGCCGTGCAGAGCTCACACCGACCCTTCTTGAGAGGGAAGAGGGGCTGAGCAGCCGGGCAGGCAGAGCTTTCCTCCTTCTCCTTCTCGGCGCAAGCTGCACTTTTGCCGGCGTCAATGAAACTGGCAGCGATGATCAAGAAGATGTGTCCAAGCGAGGCCGAGCTGAGCATCCCCGCCAAGAACTGCTACCGCATGGTCATCCTGGGCTCCTCCAAGGTGGGCAAGACGGCCATCGTGTCTCGCTTCCTCACCGGCCGCTTCGAGGAGCAGTACACGCCCACCATCGAGGACTTCCACCGCAAGTTCTACAGCATCCGTGGCGAGGTGTACCAGCTCGACATCCTGGACACCTCGGGCAACCACCCCTTCCCAGCCATGCGCCGCCTCTCCATCCTCACAGGTACTTGTCAGGAGGTCCCTCTGCCAGATTCCTGCTCAGTTTGGGGATGTTTTTGCAGTTCAGGGAGGAGGGAGATACGGTTTTGTGTGTTCAAGTGGTTGGGCAGCTCTTCTTGGTGGACTGGAGGATGCAGGACCTAGGTGCTGCCTGGTCCTTCTTTCTCCAAGCCTCTACTTGGCTTAGGAGTGGGTCTCTCTGTGTCCCTATCCCTGCAACCATCCCACGTTCCCTCTTTGTCCCCAGGAGACGTGTTCATCCTCGTGTTCAGCCTGGACAACCGAGACTCCTTCGAGGAGGTGCAGCGCCTGAAGCAGCAAATCCTGGAGACCAAGTCGTGCCTGAAGAACAAAACCAAGGAGAACATCGAGGTGCCCCTGGTCATCTGCGGCAACAAGGGCGACCGGGACTTTTACCGGGAGGTGCAGCCCCGGGAGATCGAGCAGCTGGTGGGAGGGGACCCCAAAAAATGTGCCTACTTCGAGATCTCAGCCAAGAGGAACAGCAGTCTGGACCAGATGTTCCAGGCGCTCTTCGCCATGGCCAAGCTGCCCAGCGAGATGAGCCCCGACCTGCACCGCAAGGTCTCGGTCCAGTACTGCGACATCCTGCACAAGAAGGCGCTGAAAGGCAAAAAGCTGCTGAAGGAGGGGGGCCGGGGCGGCACGGAGGAGGCGTACGGCATCGTGGCCCCCTTCGCCCGGCGGCCCAGCGTGCACAGCGACCTCATGTACATCCGGGAGAAAGCCATCGGCGGCGGGCACGGCAAGGAGAAGGATCGCTGCGTGATCAGCTAGAAGCCCCGCTCGCCACGGGGAGGAAGGAAGGAGAGAAGGAAAGGAAGGGGGAAAGATGCTCGTTTCCGAATTGACTTTGGGCAGGCGCCCACCCGGGCAGAGAGAGTGTCGCCTCTCCCCCAGCCTCCCTCCTCCCGCTTTCATCATCTCCCTCCCTGGGGGTGCGTTTTGGGAGCGAGGGATGCGAAGGGGGAGGCTTTGGAGGGCAGGAGGGGATGTCACTGGGAACAGCCTCCTCCTCTGGGCAAAGAGAAGGGAAAGGGCGAGCTGCTGGGCAGCCAGGTGGGAGGATGAGTGTGGAGGGCACAGACCTTGGTGTTTCTTTCCCTCCCAAACCACCCAGCCTCAGGCACTGCCCTCAGGGGGAGGGCAGGGGCCTGCCAGCACCTGCCTGGGGCTTTGGGGTTGGTTCTTGGTTTGGTTGTTGTTTTTTTTTTTCAAACTTGAGAAGCTGTGCACGGACTTTGGCTCTGTGTTGTGTGTTCATCTGTGTCTGCAAAACACATGCAGAAGACACTTCTAAGCTGTTGCTAAGACATTGCAGAGTTACAGCCCCGATGGACCAAAAACCTGACTCTTGTTTACATTTGTCTTGTTTGATTTGCAAGATTTGGGGGTGGGGGGGGGGGAAGCGGGAAGGGTTTTACAAAATAAAATAATAGGCACTTTATGTAGGTATTGTTTGTCATTGACATGAACAAAAAAAAAAATCTTCAAGTGTTTCTACCGTGGGTGAAACTTGATGTTTTATTTTTTCTACAAATTAATAAAATCTTTTAAAAAATTACACCTGTGGGTTTGCTTTGCTCCCTTGCCCTGTCCCATAGCAAAGCCTGCTAAACAGGAGGCCTAAATTCTGAGGTGGCAAAACCAGCCTCTCGCTGGAGCCCAGTATTGCCCCATTTTCCCCGACTCCCAGTGCAAAGGTTCCCGCCTCTGCAAGCCGCCGGGCTTTTGCCACACAGGGTAACGAGGGGCCGGGCAGGGAGTTACTCACTCCAACGGGTCACTGAGCCAGGAGTCTTTCCTCACTCCACTACGCCGAGTGAAGGTGCTGCCAGCCCCACGACACGGCGGGCAGTGGCATGTCACCGCCTGCAGTCACCCAGCGAACTGACATCACTTCGTTATAAAGAGCTGATTGTGTTTCATGCTCTTTGCCGATTAACTAAGCACACTTTAATGATGTCAACACAGACTGATTCATTGGCACCCCAGCTGGGATATTGTTTTTACTCTGCAATACGAGTAGAGGAAGTACTTTGCTGGAAAGGTCACCTTTACATCTGATGGTTTTTAATCTCTTCCCAATAACAAGTTGCAGTAATCATTGCTAGAAGTGAAAGGGAAACAGGTTGACTTTTCAAAGAAAGCTTTTCCCAGCTCCAGCTTCTCCCCCAGCTCATTTTCAACCTCTGCTTCCACCTCATGCAGCAGCATACGTCTGTGTTTAGTACATATTAATGGCAAAAAAAATCATATTGAAACCACAAAACAACGGTGGGGGGTGAGACTGCAAAGCAAACCAATTCAGTTTCACTTGAAACTTGGATTCAAGTTGACAGAGTTAACTTGTTCCTGAACTAAGTGCCAGACATTTCTTTGGCAACAAGTTATTTCTTCCAGCTCTGCCTATGCCTGATTTCACAGGAACAGCAACTGGCAAAAAAATGGAAAACATTGTCCAGGCATGAGACAGAGGAATTTATTGAGCTGAGACAGGCAATCGCTGGCGGAAAGGTAATTTCAGTAATAAAAAATGTGTACATTGTGCTTTGTTTATCTCGGTGTTCTGCTTTACTCAGAGTTTACACACTGGCACCTTCCCAAAGAAAGTACTAGTACAGTTTCTCAGTGGGGACAGAGTAAATCTCTGAGCTACAGGTGAGTTACAACCATCCCACTGAGCAGAATTACCTGTTCCAGCTGCTCCAATGTTAGTGGTTGTGGGAAGCCCCTGGATGTGGAACTTACCTGTCCTGTTGAGCCTGACTTTAGTATGGAGTAACTAAAAGCTTTTATCATTTATGCTCTTTGTTTTGATTGTTGCCCTTTCTCTAAGAGGGAAAGACACTGGAGCTGGGCCCAGGATCCCATGTGCTGCCAACATCCTGCTCCTGCTCTGCCCACATCCACTGAGTGAACACACAACAGAGGCAGTTTGGAATTTATAAATCTTTATTTGACTCATCTCAGACACAACCACTAATTGTTTAAAAAGAGAAATACAGAAGTAATTGAAAGCGATCATTCCTCTTCCAACACACAGGGAATGGAAAGTGTACCAGAGACTCTTTCCAAGAGCAGGGCCAAACAGTTCACGCTTCCCTCTTATGTTCCCTTTTGATGTTTGGCCATTTTTAAGTAAAAAAAAAAAGCAGAAATGCCTGCTTTTTCACCAGCAGGTACTTTGACCTTTAGTGAGGAGAAAGCAAAACGTCTCCTGCTTGTTTGAACGTAAAAAGGAAGAACCCCACCCAGAGAGAAAACAGGAGCTGGGATATGTAAGTGCACAGTCCTGCAGCTGATCAAGGGAACGTGGTGCTGCCGCTGTCCCAGGAGAGCACAGGGTGTCCTGGCTCGGTGTCACACACCCATGGTCCACACAGGCACAACACCACAGCTCTGCAACCACAAAACCTAAAGAAAGGAACACCAACTTCTGCCACCCTGTTCAGCCTGGACAGGAGGTATCTCAGACCCGGAGAGTGGAGCTGTGTCTTTCCTACTCCTTGGGGATTTCAAACATGCAAAGGCTCTTGTACTTCTGCAGCAGCTCGTTTTTGGTCCGCACCTGCTCCCGCAGGTTCTGCAGCTGCTGCTGCTGCTGCTCTGGGCTCACCCCGATGCCAGGCATGGAGCTGATCAGCTTCCTCATCTCCTGGAACTTGTTCTTTAGCTCATTCAGTACCTGGTGAACATCCTGGCTGTCCTTGTCCATGCTACAGAGGAGAGAAAATCAAGACACTGTGAACTCTCCTATTGAAAATGCTGTAACTTCCAATACAACCAGGGTTTAAACTGGAATTCACTGGGAAAATTGCTCTTGGTATCTAGCTACACACACCTGATTCACCTATCCCAATAAAATTACACAGATGTATATAGACTGGGTAGCTTAGGGGCAAACTGGTTTCCTGCAAATCTCCAGCACACAATCCAATCACCTCAGGATGCATTAATCAGGTTAGGAGCTGCTCTGCAGCTTTCAAACATCACCCTGGAGCAGGCTAAATTCTCCCTCTGAACTCCTGTACCTCTCTTTGGGGAAGGTAAGATTGCATATGTGTTGTGTGTAGTCACCTGGAAAGAAAGATCTCAGTCTCACCCGTGACCTGTTGCTGCTGTAACACAAAAAAATCAATGCAGTCAAACAGTTTCACAGCAGAAAACAGAAACTGTTCCCCAAAGTATCACAGAGTGTCCAAAGGCAGAGAAAATGGTACTTGGAAGCTTTAAAAGGAGTCTCTGGGGATTTATACTTAATAAAAGAGAAGCAGTGGGGGTTTTTTGGGTTGATTTGGGGTGGTTTTTTTTAAGAGCTGCAGAATTGGCTCTGCAGCCAGCTCTGTGCTTTTCAAGGCTCAGTGTTGTCTGAGGCAGCGTCTGCCCTTGAACGCTCATTAGTATCTGACTCAGCTTTGTTAGCACCAGCAAGAAGTTTTACTGATTCCAGGCAAAAGCAAGTCCCCGCTTCCAGGCTGCCTGTTAATGGGGAGAGCAGGATTCTAATGGTCTTTGAAAAACTGGGAGCCTGCTCAATAGCCAGACCTAAAAATAAATCTGCTTGGCATGACCAGGGCAGAGAGGTGCTCGATTATAACTTTGGGGAATCGTGACATGGCTGAGAGCAAAACTTTTAAGCAGATGGCTGCCGCTCGCTTCAAAAGCCTGTTGGAACAAAATATTCATTATTCCCTTCTAAATAAAACTGCAGCTGGTACTATAATGTCTCCCCATTATGCAGGCACTCAGGGCCAGGTCGGCAGTGGAAAAATACAGAAACACACACAACCAACCCCATGGCACATCTGGGGAGGGATGGGGTGACACTGCCTTTCATTCACCACAGCTGCTGGCTGGCTTTGACAGGGGTGTCTCCCCCACATCTCATCCCCTTCCCCACTCAAAGAGAACTGACAGCTGCCTGTTGCCTGATTGATCCGAAGGAATAAATATTTCAGGGTTGGCGTTTGTTTTTTTTTTTTTTCCTGATGGGCAGTTTTCCTGCTGGAAGAAGCCAATGAAGCAATTCCCTGTTTAGGGACATGGAGAGGTGGGAGTGGGAAGGTGTGGGAAGAGCCTGGAGCTGCCTGCACTAACACAGGATTCAACACAGCATCCAAACACAGCCTGTGCTGACGGACTGGGCACAAAACTTGCCTTAAGGCACAGTGCTCTTCACCACACCAGCACAACTCATCATCAGTGGAGCCACAGTGGGACCTCAGCAGTGATGCCATTGACTGTACAAGGCTGAAAATATCAGCAGACCCTGTTTAGGAAAACTTTCTCCAAACAACAGGAAACAACACCCGTCCTTGGATGTCAGCAAATTTACGCCATACATCCTCGCTCCGGAGCACAGAGTCACCTTGGAGATGCGTCTTCAGGGCTGAGTCAGTGTCAGAACAGCAGGGCTGGGCTCTGCCACTCGAGGCAGTGTTAGAGGACAGCCCGTTTGCCATCTGTCAGGGACAGGAGGCACAACATCCCACCGCTGGCCGCCGTGGGGCCACCTTTCTGCCACACCGTTCAGCACCTACGTCGGCTCGAGCCGCCCAGGAAACGCCCCACGCGAAGCCAAGGGAGGAAGCTGGGCAGCAGGAGTGGGTGGCTCGGTGGGACAGGGCACAAGATAACCCCAGGACTGTCATCTGTGAGTCACTACAACCTGATCACTGACACATCACAATCTGGGAGGTCTCAGCCCCTGGCTACTGCCCACTTTGGTGATGTACACGCACACACCTGACAGGGGACTTAGCCTCACTCTGTGGTCTGCACAGAGCAGAGAGAATCAAGGTCAGGGGGCAGCTTGATGGCCTACACCTAGCACAATGGGGAAACTGAGTGAAATTACAATTGTTTGCGTTCTCATGTCCATTCTGGATGGGTGTGTCAAAGGTATTCATTCCCATGGATTGAGCTGCTTGGGCTGCAGAGCCATTAAGGATGAACCGCCCTCCCCTTTCAGACATGTTTGCTCCAAGTGGAACATCAGCAGGACACAAATGAGTGCACAGGGAGAGGGCAGGAAGAAAGCAATTCATGCTTCCCATGCCCACTGCCTCACCCTGCAGTGTGCCCAGGTGAGAGCACAGAGCCTGCCTGGATAGATTTCCATGGCAGAGACATCCTGTTTCTGGGAATTCAGATGAATATCTCTGGAGGGGTTACCCTAGGCCAGAAACACGTCAGTTCTCAGGACCCTTGTACCAACACCTTTCACCTGTACAGTGCTTATCTTGAGCTGGGAAGAGAACAGTGTATGTCCCACTGAGGAAGCCATTCTCCTTTTTACAATTGCCCAGAAATGGGCTGCCTTCCTGACGTACTGCCTGTACCTTCTGAGGCTGTTATCAGCCAAAGAGCACAGTTCTCTGGAGCAATAACCCAGCGGACACACAGTGCCCCTGCTCTGGGGTTAGTGGTGGGGCAGTCTACCTGAGCCATGGGAGCACTTGCTCTGCTTAGGTGACCCAGACACCACCCAGGTACTGGCATGACTCAAAGTGGAGATGCACTTGGGGCTGCACTAGCTTCCTCCAACACTCTTCCCAGGAACTCCAGCTGAGATAAAAAGGGCAAAGGAGATGCTGGGAGGATGGAGAGCATCATTAGAGGGGTTACCCCATTGCCCTGCTACCTGTTCAGGACATTCTGGGGAAGTGGGGCGGGAAGAGCATCACTTGAGGGAGGATCCAATAGCCCAGCTTCCTGTTCAAGGCATTATGAGGATGCTAAGGATGGGAAAACAACTTAGAGGGAACCCCATAACTCTGCTCCCTGTCCAGGGCATCCCACAGATGCTGTAGCTGGCAGAACATCACTCGAGGGGGAGCCCCATTACCCTGTTCCCATCCAGAACATCCTGGGGATGCCGGGAGCCGGGCGAGCATCACTAGAGGGGGCATCCCACTGCCTCACTCCCTCTCCGGGGCATCCCCGAGGATGCTGTGACTGGGAGAACATCACTGGCAAGGGCACCCCTTGGCCCTGCTCCTCACGCAGGCCCCCCGAGGACTCTGGTGTGAGGCAGCACCGTCGGAGCGGGGCGGCTGCGGCCGGGCCGCGGTGCCCGGCGGGGCGGGGGATGGCGGTGGCCGTGCCCGCCGTTACCATTTGATGATGTCGTGGACGAGCGGCAGGAAGGAGAACTCCTCCTGCGCGGGCGGCAGCGGCGGCGGCTTCTGCTCGGCGGGCGGCTCTGGCGGCGGCGGCAGCTCCTCGGCGGCTCGGCCCGCGGGCCCGGACGCCATGGCGGGCCCGGCAGTGACGGAGCGGGGCGGGCCCGGCCTGGCTCCGCCTCACGGCCGCCGGAGCCCGCGGCGAGCGCTCTCAGCGAGCTTGGAGCAGGGCCGGGCAGTGCCCAGGGCTGCCGAGTGGGGCCGTGCCCTGCGCCCGCTGAAATTCCCAGTGATCCCCCAAATGTCTCCACAGTGATCCCCTGTGCCCCAGTGATCCCGGCTGCGTCCCCCAGCGATCTCGCTGCACACCCCCCAGTGATCCCCCCTAGACCCCTCAGCGATCCCCCTGCGATCCCCAGGGATCTCCCGCTTACACCACCCAATGATCCCACTTCCCATCCCAGCCCCACACAGGAGGTGGGGGGAATGGAGAAAGGAGAGATTGTGGAGTCCCACACCCCAAGGGCAGGGTGAGGAGAAGGGGTGCCAGGAACCATCCAGGTTTTCCAGGAGCCGTTCAGGGAGCACACGAGCCACCCAGAGATCCCAGAAAACATCCGTGTGTGCCAGTAACCATCCAGGGGTCACAGGAGGCACCCAGGGATGCCAGGAACCACCCAGCAGTCCCAGGAGCTATCCCTAGGCTGCTCGTGGCTCCCAGCCCTTCAGCGCACTTGGATTGGTGTCCCAAGTTTCTATATATCCTCTCTTTCAAGCTGAATCTGAAGGGGAAATGGCATTATTCTGTGTAAATAGCCACAGCAGGGTTATGCTGTCTCTTATAACCCAGCTTTCCACCATGTTTTTTGTTATTTGGTGTCTGCAGTTTGACTTTAATGCAAACGAGAATGATATGGGCTGGATGATGGGGATGTGATCCTTAAAATGCCTTAAGGGCAGATGTTTAAGTGGGACCAGACTTTCTGCTCAAGGGAGGAAGCATGGCCAGCATCAGTTGGAGGGAAAGCAAGCTGGAGTGTTGGATGAGAGCCTGGGCTAAAGACTGGAAGAATCTGGAGGAAGAACAGAAGTGTGATGTCAGGGTTGGGACTGCTGTGAAGCTGGGAGAAGGACAAGAAGGGGGAAAAGGCTGAGAGAGCTGGGGGTGCTCAGCCTGGAGAAGAGAGGACTCTGGGGACACTTCAGAGCCCCTTCCACTGCCTAAAGGGGCTCCAAGAGAGCTGGAGAGGGACTTTGCACAAAGGGAAATTGCTTCCCACTGCCAGAGGGCAGTTATCTGGGACACTGCAAAAGAACTCTTCCCTCTGAGGGTGAGGCCCCAGCACAAGTTGCCCAAAGCAGCTGTGGTTGCCCCATCCCTGGAAGTGTCCAAAGCCAGGCTGGACAAAGTTTGAAGCAACCAGGTCTAGCAGAAGGTGTCCCTGCCCATGGCAGGGGACTGGAAGCAGGTGATCTTTAAAGCCCTTTCCAACCCAAACCATTCTGGGATTCTGTGAAGAAATGGAGCTCTGGTGTGTCTGACCCACAGGAGGAAGAGGTGGCTCAGGATGGTGAGTGGTCAAGGCTGGGAGAGGGAAGGCGATGCCCCTCTGCACCAAGCAGCTTCAATTTGCTTCAGTGAAGTGCTGCCTCTGTGCTCAAACCCCTGTACCCACACAAAGCATCACAGCGTGGATAATACCAGCCACAGTTGAGAGCTTTTATTCCTGGTTTGGCTTAGACAAAACGCATGATTTAATTTTTCATCTGAAATAGGCCTCCCTGCTCAATTGTTATAGGCTGAGGAGGACTGGGAAGGCAATTTTCTTTTTTAAACCAATTTCTTTCTGAAAACAAACAGAGGCTATTTATACATCTAATGAGAATGCTGGCAACCATTTAAACGGGGGGTATTGGCTGTTTGCTCTAAATATAGCAGATGCAATCGCTCACTTTGTTCCTACTGTCAGGAATAGATCCTGGTTCGGTAACTGATGCTGGAATGTGCAAAGGAGCCTGGGGGAGCCCAGGTTCTGCTGAGCAGAACCCTGTGGGAAGGCTGGTGGTATTTATGGCCCTTGACTGAGCCAAGCACAAGGCACAGGATGCTGTGTGTCCTTCAGATGGGGCTGAGCCAAGAGGTTCATTTCTGCCTCTTTTTAAGAGCTGTTTCTAAAGCAAGAGTTGATTCAGGCTCCGTGGGGGACATTTGCTTCAGTACTGTGCTGGTTTTAATTCTCCCCTTGGCTTTCTGGAGGAGGGCAGCAATAATTGCTGGGCTGCTGGATGCCTGCCTCTGATGGTTGAGTCAGGCAGTTGTTCCAGCAGGTGACAACATGCAGATACCATTCAGTACCTAAAGTGCTGTCAATCAGCATTTCTTTTTCCCTTTCCATTTCCATTTGGAGTCTCATGTTCCCAAAGTGCTGGAACACAGGTTTATCTAATTGGTGTGTCCCTGCCTCTTGCCTTCTCTTCCTTGTGGGAACAGCTCCTCCATCTCCCCTGGGTGAACCACCTCTGTCTTTTGGGGCTTGTCATGTCTCACGGCAAGTCCAGGGGACTGCTGTTCTCAGGAGGAGCTGCTGGTGGGTTGCAGTTCTCCCTGATTTTCATTCTGGATTTTTTCACCCACTATCAGTTTCTCAGCAGAAGGGTTTGAATGAACAACCTGTGAAAACTCCATGTGAGGCAGCTAAAGCATGAACAAAGACACTTAGTGATGAATGAAATTAATAATTTCCCCCTGGATTTGTTAATAAACCTGAAGTGCAGATGATCGACCTGTTCTTCAATTTAATTGTGGCTCTTTGTATAATTCACTTGCTGGACAGGCAGCATCTGAAATGTGTAGATGTTTCCAAACCATCTGATTTTCTGTGTACATTCATTGCTCACACAGACATTTCATTAACCCATTATCCTAAAACCCAGCTGATCAAATAATCCGTATCCAGAGTATCTTTTGTTATTGCCTGTTTCTTTCTGATACCAATGTTATTCTTTCTTCTCCTGTCATTTCTGTACAGATTGTACCTCTTGTCCTCTTCCAAAGACAACTTCTGAGGTATTTACCACCAGTTATTTAAATCAGCACCAGGTGACTTTGTGCCTTTCACTATTTCCTTACAATGACTTGATGTTTTTGTACTGATGGTCTGCCGTTTCACTGGGCGCTGCTTCTTGCTGTTGGACCATCTGGAGCTTGTTGTGCTGTTGCCACCAGCTCTGTTATCGTTTTTTTACTATGTGGCTATCACCAGGTTGAACTTTATCTCTTCCTCCTGCTCCTGCACTGCATCATCAGCTGAATTTTCTATTTCAGTCTTGTTAAGCTGCCGTGGTAGGATAAGTCTGTATTGCTCAGTCAGGGACGTGTTGTCAGGGTTGTGGCCACCTGGGAGGGGGTGATAGGAATGAGAAGTTACAGCTCCTGCCCTTGGCTGTGATCAGGGCACCTTTTCGTTAGGTCATGGCTGTGATCCTACAACTGCTCAGGTTTGTGGCTAAGATCTCCCTAATTTTGACCAGACGTGAATTGGGTCTTGGGCTCTGCCTTGTCTTGACTCCTGGGACCGTTTGGTGTCTCACTCTTCTCATGCGGGTGCTGATGGGAGTGGCAGGTCATAAGCTGAGCTTCATCTTTTGAAACCGTGTTTTACCAGAGGCATTTAGGCCCTGAAGGTCTGTCTGCCCCAAACACTCAGCCCTGCACTCCCACATGCTCCCAGAGCTGCTGGTGCTCCAGGTGCCATTGAGATTTAAGATCCAAACAAGCAACACCAAAGAGACCCACAGCACCCCAATGCCTCCTGGAGTCACTGACTGCTTGGGGAGACTGGGCTGCCATGGCAGGAGGGCCATCACCCCATGGCCCCACCCTCAAGGAGAGCCCAGAGTGCAGGACAGAGCCTGAGGTAAGAGGTGGCACAGGAGGCTGCCTGTAGCACCACGTTGGGTGTCACTGCAGGGCATTGGCCTGACCATGGGAGGTCAGATGCTCTGAGCCTCAGGAGGTGAGTGGGGATGATTCAAGGCCACAGGGAGTGTCCAGTGACCTCACCATGTTCTCCAATGCCACCCCACTGCTGACCAAACACAAAAGGCCACCCCGGGGAAGGCACCCTGGGCATTGCATGGGCAGAGGGAGCACCGAGGGCTTCTTGCACAAGATCAGCTACGCAGAAGCATGGATCGAGGAAAACACACAGCCAGAGCAGCCACGGCCCCCAGCCTGGCCCAGCTCCAGCTGCAGGTGGCTCTGGAGCTCACTGTCTCCCTTGGGCAGCTCTGTCTCCATGCAGCATCCTAGAGCTCTGAGTCCTGGGAGCCACCAGTCCCTGCAGAATCCCACAGGATCATCTCACAGGCAGGCTTGAACACTTCAGGCTGTTTTCCACCCAGGGCTAAGGGGCAAAAGTCACCTTGCAGGAGCGAGGCAGGAACTCGGAGTGTGAATTTGGGGGGTCCCTAAGGAAACCTACGCCTGCAGAGGGAAGTGCCCTTGTTACCACTGGGCAAAAGCAGCCCTGGATCCCTGCTGGCTCTCGCTGCAGTGTGGTGAGTCAGCAACATCCCTGCCATTATTTACAAATAATGAGCGAGGCTCCGGACACGTGCCGCCAAAAACATGAGGCAGCAGCAGTTTCACTCTCAATATGCAATTGTGGCCTTGAAGCAATGCTGCAAGAGCCTGTGCTGGAGGCCAAGGCTCAGCCCGGGCAAGGATTTCTCTCCTGAGCTCCTGGGTGCATACCCAGCATGTTGGGAAGGTGGTGGGGTGGGACAGCACATATGTGTGCATCCCTGTGCACACGCATCCCTGTGTGCTTGCACATTCCTGGGTGCATCCCTGGGCGCATCCTTGTGCTCTTGTGTCCCTGTGCTTGTGCATCCATGGATCCCAGGGCACCACTGCCCTGCACAAGGACACTGTGTAGGTGTCATAGAGGACGGATAAATTTACCTGGATGCACATAGCAGACACTCACTAATGGGGCCACATTAAGGACATTAATGAAATCCCAGTTCTCTTTCTTGGAGTCAGTCCTTATTCTTCTAAAGTGGGTCAGGCTTTGTTTGTGTGTTTGTCAGGATCCCTTCAAGCATGGCAGAAAAAGCCATTACCTGATACTGGAGCCCTTCAAAATGTTTCTCTTGGGTTACTTAACACAGGGGGAGAGGAAAGGAGCTTTGTTCAGACTCTGTTTTGGCACCACAGAAAAAGCATCTGGTTAAGATTTTAGCCCATCCTTCACTTGAATTGCAAACAACATTTTGCTATAATTGGCCTAATTACTGAAATTAGACAAAATTTATATGGGCTTTGCAAGATCAGTCAGGTGTCCTTAAAGAATAATTTTACACAGCAGAGCAGTGGGTTTCTGGGGCAGCACTTGGCACTGTGGGAGACAGATCTTGGGAGGTGGAAAAGTCTCCCTCCAGCTCCAGTGAGAAACCATTTAATCCTTCTCCTGACCTGGGGAGTGGTGCATCTCTGCAGGGCCATGGCAAGAGAAGTGTTTTGCTGAGCATTTCTCCTCCTGACCCTGGACTTTGTGACCCCTGGGCATCCCCAGGATGCTGCCAACCCCCACCTGGAGTAGATTGTCCCCTCCTCAGCCACACCAGCAGCTCCCACCCAGTTCTGGCGCTGGCACCCATGAGTGGCTTGTCATAGTCACGTGTCCCTGGCCCCAAGGATCCCTGTTTGCCAAGGGCTTAATGTTTAGCTGCTAATAAACAAGGCGTATTGGGGAGTTTTTGATGACCAGGTAGCTAAACTTTCCTGGGGAGTTTGCTGACTCTTGCAGCACAAACAAGGCCAGGATGTGGTGACATTTTTGTCTCAGGTAAAGTTTTCACTAGAAGTTTCCCAAAGCAGGCTTCCAGCATTCCTCCACCTCCTACTCCCTTGCTCCTGGGCATTCCTTGAGTTGGCGATCCAATGCTCAGCCGTGTCCCATCCTGCCCAAAAGCTTTCTCTCCATCCTGGCTGCACACTGATTTATCCAAGAGGAGTTGTTTATTGGGGTTGGATTGGTTTGGGGGTTTGGCTCCAAGCAGCTGCAGGGGAATCAAATTAAAGTTTTCAAACAATGTCAAGAGGGAAAAGAAAAACCCTCCTTGTTCTGACTGGAGAAATAAATGAATTTGTTCTTCCTGCCTTTACCCCGTGGGCATTTCTCAGCCAAAACCCTGAACTTTTTCCCCAAAGGAGTAAGCCCTACAGCCCAGCTTAGCAGCTGCTGCCCATCTCAGTGACCATCAGGTGCCTATGGCTTGATCCAGCCTGGAGCCAGCTTTTGCCCATTTCTACTTTGTGGATTAGCTGAGCCCATCCTGGCTTCTCCTGTGGGGGCATCCAGCAGAGAGGGAGGCCGGAGAATCACTCAAATCATTTCAATCCCTAACACCATCCTCTTAGCCCAGTGTGGCTCAGCTCATTCATCATTGATCCAAACAAATTGCAAACAAATGTAATTAGAGAGGGACATTTGGCATTCACATAAACACTGACACATCCTCGCCCTCACTCCCATGCAAAACCAGCCCTCCTGGCACTGCAGGAAGCTCTTGGGATGCTCCCACTGCCTTCCATGGCAATGGCAGCTGCTGGGCACCACATCTCTCCCACCCAGGGATTACACCAGGACCTGGCTGCTGGCCGGCCCGTTCCGGCATCTCTCAGCAACTGCAGAGATAATTGCCATAAGTCTAATTGTTCCTACTGGATAACGAGTATTTTGCATCATCATCCCCGGCTGCCGAGAACTCATCATCTGAGTTGCTATTTCAGGGCTGGAAAGCAGCTCCTCTGAGCCAGGAAAGGCCAAACCAGGCTGGATCTGGATACCTGAAGCAAAGTCGACACACTGAAGGTCCTCTGACCACAGTTTGCCAGGCTGCTGTTACTGTGCAGTTGCTGCTCAGAGTGTGATGATGAGCCGTGTGTGTTCTGGTGGTGTCCCTGGTTTTGGGCAATGCCATTGCAGGCAGCAGGGTTTGTCACAGCCTCTCCACGCTGTTCCATCAGGCAGACCTGCTCCATGCTGCCAGGACACGCGGCCGGGACCGCAGCAAGCATCACCCTGTCCCCCCATGAGATGAGTTGGATGAAGCAGCCACGTGGCAGGAACCCCTGACTGGGCATTGATTTCTCCTCCACCAACAAACACTCTGCAAGACACTCTGCACCACCTCAGATCGGGGCTGCTCAAGTGCACGAGGCTGGCTTGGCAGCAGGGACAGCGTTTGTACAAGGCAGTAGCACAATGCTTCTCTCCCTGCACCCCATCTGGCACCTGGAATGGCTGCTGGTAATTGTTCCATGCTGCAGGATGTATTGAGCAGCCAGCTGTGGCATTCCTGCTCAGCTCGTGCTCACAAATGTGTGGGTTTGAGGCAGCATCAGCAGAGGCTGTGCATCCCATCTCGCCCATCCCACAGCTCCCAGCTCAGCCCTGGGCTCTGCACCTCACTTGCTTTTCTCCTCTTCTCCACAAACCAGCTGCAGACAACTGTCAAGTGCAAACCTTGTTCTCAGAGCAGCACCCGTTGAATTAACCCTCCTGCCTTGGTGGCTGGAAGGGGCCTGAGGACATCCATGTGGCATGAAGGTGTCTGAGGACATGCATGTGGCAAAAGGGTTTGTTGCCGGGTTGTCACTTGTGCCCCTCATGTAATACACAAGTCCCTAGAAATGAGTTGGCAAAAGATGGTGCTGAGTTTGCCCTGGGAAAGAGTGGTTTGGGGTTTGAGATAAGAGTCCTATAAGCTGGCTGGGAAAGGAGAGAATGGAAAAAATGTGTCAGGGAAAGAAGAGGGAGATAAGTGACACATCTGGGCTGGGAGCATGAAGCCAATGGCTTTCCTGGATCCATGGGGCATGGACAGAGCTGGCCTGCTTGCTGGCCAGGCTTAGGAACCCTCTGCCAAAACTGCAGAGGGCAGGGAGGAGGCAACCCCAGCCAGGCACCTGCTGCGGCTCCAAAGGGCTGTGTGGGGAACGGGTGATGGGGATGATGCCCCCCAAATTCATGCACCTGCACCCCACTCTCTGCTCCATTCCCTGCCAGTGCTGCCACCTCGGGGCACAGGATGTGGTCTGCACCAGGGCATGGGTTAGATGTTAATTTTTCACCTTTGGCAACACCCTGCCTGTCGTTCCAGCTCGAGCTTTTGGCACTGGGGTAGGTTTTGTACCGAAACCGCCTCTGCTGCTGCCCAGAGGGGGATTTGGATGGCCAAGATCACCCAGAGCAGTGTCCTCGGGAGCCAGCTGGGCGCTCATGGCCGATTTTGCACGTTGTCTCCTAATTGCAGTTTTTCGCGTTCCCTCAATGCAAAAGGCGCAATTAGCTAAAGGGCAGGAAATGCGGGGATCCGGCAGCAGTCGGGAGCTGCTGGCGAGGGGGTGGCTCCCGCTTTAGCAGGATCCCTTCTCCCCCACCAAACCAACTGCTGGCATTTCTCCTGCCACCATCGCCGTCCTGCTCCCGTGGTGCCACATCCGCTCTGGCATCCTGGCAGGAAAACCGGGAGCTGGCACCAGCTCCCTGCCCACATCCCAGCGCCGCCGCACCCCTGCGAGCACACAAACACTTCTCTTCTGCCAGCTCCCTATTTGCAGCACTGTATATACAGTATAATCCACCCACGGGGTATCCAGGCTGTACTTGGCTGGGAAGGACAGAACATCCTTGTGATTCGAAAGGTCAAAATTAATGTCAATACACTGTGAGCAAGAATGCCAAATCCGCCTTGGGGACACAGGGTGCTCATGGGGACCTGGCTGTCGGGTGTGCTGCTCCTTAACAACAGGCATGGGGTGCCCCAAACCCCCCTGCTTGCTGCGGGGTCAAGCAGGGCAGCTATCCCTGAGAATAAGAATTCTATGGTGTGCTAACAGCTTTGTCTGTCCAGCCTACAGGTCCCTGTAGTCTCTTTCCACCCCTGGATAGTGAGGGGGTGAGCAGGTCGTGATGTCCCTTCCAGTCTCCTCCATCCTCCCAGTCTCCTCCAGTTTCTGGCTCTAAAGTCCAAAACTTTGCCTCTTCCACAAGGCTCTGATGCAGAATTTTCTTCCCAGGGCTCGGCTGTGGATGCTGGCTGTGGTTGAGGTCCATGGGCAAAACACAGCTGTTTGCTCTGGTATCCGGAAGGCAGCAAATCCCACCGAGCGCCAGACTGGGAGGAACCACCCCTCCTTCTCTTCCCAGATGGAGTGAAATTGCTGTCATTTCAAGCTGGGCTGGAGGAAGCTCGGCTTGGGCGGATGGTGAGGATTGATTTCCAAGTGACAGAGGCACTCGCGTGTCCCTTGAGCTCCCAGCCCTGTGCCTAACGATTTTCCCTGTTAATAATCTCCGCTGAGCAGGCAGCAGCAGTGCAGGCACAGGGCACGGGGATGAGTGGGATCATTCAGAGCCTGAAGTGGCAATGGCAGGTCCATGCTGCTCTTTCTGACATACGGATCCTTTCCATTCCTCCCCAACCCATCCAAGCAGGAGGGCTGCTCATGAAGCCCTTGATGCCAGCAGCGCCAGCCCCCCTAATGATGGCCCTATTTAATGAAAACAAAACTTTCTGAGGGCTTGGGGAATTTGGAGGTGAATTAGGAAATCCTTTCACAGTGGCAGGGAAACTCCCAGGAGCTGATGGTGTTTTTCAGGAGGGGTTTGAAGGCTTTGGAGCTGTGCTGAGTGCAGGGGTTCCATAGTGAGTCCTCCTGGACACAGCATTCCCACCCACAGAACTATGGAATGGCCTGGACTAGAAGAGACTTTAAAAGTCATCCAGTTCCAACCCCTGCCATGGGCAGGGACACCTTCCAGTATCCCAGGTTGTTCCAAGCTCTGTCCAGCCTGCTCTTGGACACTTCCAGGGATGGGGCAGCCACAGCTTCTCTGGACACCCTGTTCCAGGGCCTCACCACCCTCACAGGAGGAATTTCTTCCCTATATCCCATCTAACTCCACTCCCTGTCATTGGGAAGTGATTCCCCCTTGTCCTGTCACTCCATACTCTTATGTAAAGTCCCTCTCCAGCTCTCTTGGAGCCTCTTTAGGCACTGGACGGGATTCTGAAATCCCCCTGTCACTTTCTGTTCTCCAGGCTGAGCACTCTCAGCTCTCACCCCCAGCTGTCCCCACAGCAGAACTGCTCCAGCCCTTGGAGCATCTTTGTGGCCTTCTCTGGATCTGCTCCAGCAGCTCCACGTCTTTCTTCCCTTCCCTCTCCTGACGCAGTGCAGGGAGCAGGAACATAAACTTGGGTGCAAGATTCCCCAAACACAGACTTTTGGGGACACCCCCAGCTGTGGCCATCCCGGTGCTGCCAGCAGGGAGCCGTGTCCAGGAGGAGCAGTGGGACACTTCTGTCCCTGCTGAAGCCGAGGTCGGGGCAGGCGATGGGAGCTGGCAGTGCTGCCCAGCCTGGCAGGGCTCTCGCGGCCCCGACCTTTCTGGCTTTGAAAACAGGATGGGAACAAGACGCACTTTTGTTTTCTGTTTGGGAGCTGGAACGGGACCTTCAGGCTGTTCCTGGGATGTTACAGCCTCCTGGCTGTGGGGAGGGGGGTGGGGGGGTGGGGACCACACTCTGACACCCTGGGCAACCTCTTGCTCCTTTGCATCCTTCCCATTTTGTCCTTCGTCAGCAGATCCCAAAGCTGTCCTCTCCCACAGCCAGGCTGGCTGGGGAAGCTCCCCTGGGAGCACGAGCAGGGATGAGCAGCTCTCAGTCAGCTTTCAGCTGGAAACCCCCCTGGCTCTCACCACAGCTCACGTGCTGGGGAGCCCAGGGAGGTCAGGGAGTTGGTGGTGCTGCTCCATGAAAAATGTGACTGTTGCCCTGGGTAGCACAGGGCGCTGAACTAGAAAACCAGCATACAAGGAATCAGGTGCCTGCACCTTGTCTCACCTCTAAAACCCAGCTCATGGCCACCAAGGAGCTGCTGGCAGTGACCCTGGACTGTGCTGTGGGGACAAGGCTGGGGACAAGAGGGCAGAGAGCAGCTGGGGCTTGCAGCAAGCTTATGTTCACAAAATGGAGGGAAATGGGGTTGGTGGCACATCCTGCCACGAGCAAGGTCGGCTGGTCCTTACTCGGGGACCAGGGAACTCTGAGTCACAGAAACTAGGGACAATGTGACCCTGCACCAAAATCAGGAAGAACTCAGGGCAGTTCTCCCTGCACAGGGCTGGCAGTGGTTCACTGCTCGATATATCAGCCATGAGATGGGCAGGCAGCAGGTGATGAGGGTATTTTGTTCCTCCAGTGTGGAAAGGGAGATTTCTAGAAGAAAAAGTGAATCACTACAACCCCCAATGGCAGAAGGGGATCTGGCACTTTGTTGTCACCCACCGCCAGCCCTGGGACAAACCCAAGGACAAAAAACCCAGTCTCCTGCTTCCTGGCCCTGCTGCTTATCAACCTCCCACACCCACAAATGGAGAAATAATCTGCCTGGTTCCTGTGGAAGAGATTGTGAGCAGCCAGTGATGAGAAATGACACGGGTCCTGCCACGTTGGTGCACGTGTGGACACACAGAGGCTCCTGCAGCATTTCCCAGCAAATCCTTGGATCGTGCCAGTAACTCTCGAGAGCCACTTTTGCTCGCCCTCCATGGTTTTCTGCCCCTTTTGTGTGCTGAGATCCCATTTAATCTCTTCACTGACAAATTCATACCACCCTTTGCAGTCTTGGGCTTCCAGTGGCAGTTGTCACAGCAGGGAAACAAGGGGGTTTTTTTCAAAGAAAATCAAGATTCCCATGTAATTTCTGCTGTGGGGACCTCAGGAGTTTACTAGGAAAACTAAACCTGATCTCAACTGCCATGGAAAGCCAGGGTGAGGCTGTTTGTGTGTCCTGTGGTGTTTGGTCCAAAATCTCCCCAAATCTTCCCAAATCCTTCTCCGGGCTGAGCTCAACCAAGGCTGAGTGAAGATAGGCCCCCACAGGCCAGGAGCTGCTGTGGGGCTGGGAACATTGGGGTTTGTAAAGCACAGAGCTGGGAAAGGGGCTAGGGAAGGAGTGGGGACACCCAGGGCAGCTCCATCCCTGTCCCCTTTGGCCACAGTCCCTTTGCAGGGCAGGAATACCCAGCATTTCCTTGAAACACGACGTATTCCTGCCCTGTGTCCCTATTGCCCTGCTCAGTTCCTTTTCCTTGTGCTGACATGAGGATTCATGAAGAAGTCAGGTCAGGAACCGAGTTCAGCTGGGAGTATCTGCCCTGCCAAAGGTTTGTGCCCCGAGTTGTCCCTGCACGGGTCCGGCTGGATCAGTGCCGCCCTGACGTGCTGCAGTGCCAGCACCCCCTGCTCCAGGGTCTTGTTTGTGCCTCTGGGTGATATTGTCCCTGTGAAAAACATGATCCTTGTTTTTGCTGCCTCAGGGCTGAACCGTTGCCCTCCCCAGGGACGGGTCTCTGAGTGCTGGCAGGGATTTATAGCCTGCCATGATTTATGGTGGAGGTGGAGCAGGACAGAGCTGTCACAGCCAGCACCAAAGGAACCCCGGCATTAGTCCAGCATGACCTTACCTGGCCATGCAGGACAAAGCTCTGAGGTCAGAGAAGTGTCTCCTGAGGACAGCGATGGCATCCACAGGACAGGTGACAGTGTGCATGTGTTCAGTCACCCGTTCCCCTCGTGGAAAAAAACAGACACGAGAATTTAAAATGCAAATTTTTGCCTCTAGTTCAGAAGTTTGCTCATCTGCCACATGCAGGAGGGACATGGTAGGAGCTGGCACTGCCATGGGGTACACCAGGTGACTCAAAGGCAAAGCAAGTCATGCGGAGTGGCAGCAGAGGTGATGTTGGACTCAGGGAAGTTGTTGAGCAATAACACAAAGCAGAGGAGCTGTGGAACTTCAGGGCTCCCAAGAAACTGGGATCTGGGACACCCCTGGCCCCCAGGCACCTCTTCTCCTTACACCACCGCCCTCCTCTGCAGGGAGGCAGGGAGGGCAGAGGGCAAAGCCAGCCCCAAGTGCCAACCCCAAATCCCAACCACTTCTCATTCCTCGACTGTCACTGCTCCCTTCCCATCCAGCTCCTCCTTATCCATGCAGGGCTCTGCGGCCAGAACAAACAGCTGCTCGAAGGGCTGCAACCCAGACAATTAAATACACTCAATACAAGCATCTTATCTTCTGCAGAGTGTTGAAATCCAACCCTGGGCTTTCCCAGGCTGTCTCTGCCCTCCTCCTCCCTTCCTGGGTGAGAGGTCTATGGTTGCTCAGCTCTGTTTACTAACCAGGAATTCTTCCCCTTCAGCTGGTTCTTTATTTTCACTGCAAAGTGATGCAGAACCACCTTGACCAGGTGAAAGCTCAGCACTGATGCCTGGACCAGTTCAGACCAGCAAGGAGCTGGGCATTCTCCTCAGGGGTGGGATCAACATGAAGGGACATGGAGAGGTCCCTGCAGTGGGATCAGGTGTGCAGATTTGGGGTTTGCCATGAGCTGAGGGACACTGAAGGGGTAGGACGTGTGGGGTCACACTTGAGCCAGCGCTGCCTGGGGGACTCCTGGGGATCCCTTTCCTCTTGGGATCCCTGGTGGGTTCTGGGGCTTTCAGGATGGAGCTGTCCTCCTTCTAAACCTGGGACAGCATCACCAACATGCCTCCTGGAACAGTTTGAGACAGTGGCTGGCCTTCCAGACAAAGAGCCTTTGGTGATGAAATGCCTCTTGAGCAGCTCCATACCAGACTGACAACCAGCCTGTGCTGAGGTCATGCTCGTCCAGCTGGGTTGCCACCAGCCAGTGAGTTATTGCAGGAGGAAAGAGAGGATTTAGCCTTGGTTTATCCTTGCTGCAAAAAGCTGGGTGTCTTCCCCTCAACCCTGAGCATGGATCTGAGGCTGTGAGACCCTCACCCTACTCCTTCCATGGCCCCTGTGCATCCATCACTGCCCTGTTCCTGCAAAGTCCCCGCTGCCAACCCGGTGTGTGTGAGCTGATGGGAGCCCCCTGCACAATGTAAGCGTCTTCCAACACACTCCTCTCTCACCAGAGTTTGGGCAGACCCTGGATCATCCCCATGCTGGGTCTTCCCCAGGTCCCCAGGTTGGCCTTGCTGCCCAGCCTGGCCGGGCAGAGGAATGGCAAAGAGTTCCAGCACACAAGGGCTGTGCCAGCCCCATCCCAGCAGCTGGTTCTGGGAAATACCCCGTGAACCCGCAGGACTGTACTGGCAGGAGTGACACCCGATGCCTGTGGCTGATAACAGCCTTTCACGGCTCTTAGCCAGGCTCTCCGGGAGAGGTGAAGCAGTTCAGCCTCCCGCAGCCCTAAGGAGAGGAAACACGGGTGCAAACAGCTAAAAATTAGTTTGGGGAGAGCCAGAGCCGTGCTGTGCCAGGCCCTGTTGTGTTCACAGTGGGTATCAAAGCCGGTGTCGCACCCCAGGAGAGCCCCTTTTCGTGCCACAGACCCCCCACTAACACCTTCCAACTCCTGTGCTCATTTTCACCCAAATTACACTGGAGGTTGAAGTCAAAAGGCAATTTCTATGCGCATCAGGAGAATTGCTGATGGAGGATGGAGAGGAGAGACAGCTCCCGCTGAGAAAAACGCTGCAGCGTGAGCCCAGCCCTCTACCAGACACCGGAGCAGCCGCCCGGAGGCCAAACTTCCTGGGAAATCTGGTTTCCTTGGGCTGGCCGCTCACGGCGTCGCTGGGTTTGTTTTGTTCTGGGCTTGAGATACTGGTGGGATGAAAAAAATGCTTTGTGAGCGTTGAATTAAAAGGATGATGCAAAAGCTGCAGGGTGCTTTGGCTGGGAAACGTGAGCGGCTCGCAGTCGGCCCCGACGGGGCTCGGGCTGTTTGGAGAACATGGGGTTTCTGCGATTAGGCTGCTCATATGACTCAATATATAACCACCAGTTACACACTAGATTTAATCTTGGGTCAAAAGTCATGGATAATTCAAACCACGCAGAAAATGTTGATCGCCTGCTTGCTGGAGCTGTTTTTCTCTGCAATTCTTTGTTTGGGCTAAACAACCTCTGCAAAGCAAATGCAGCCTGGCTCGGGGTGAGAGTGGGGCCTGTCCTGGCTGGAGTAATCCCTGTCCTCAGTCCAGGAGCTGTCTGCTCTGCCTGCATCCCGCATCCAACTTTCTGAATCTCATTTCATCTCATGCATTTGCTGTGGGGGGAAAAATCAGGATGATTCACGCCTTAAACTTCCCGTTGGAAGCATCACATCAGTCCTCAGCCAAGTTGTATCACTGTTTGGGCAGTGAGGGTGCCTTCCTCACCCTGAGGGGGCAAGATTGGGAATGCTGCCTGCCATGTCCCTGTAGCAAATTGGATATCTGGCTCCCTGCATTCTGTGTTTAATTTGCTTCCTCTCAGAGACTGCCCCAGTTTCTTGTTTTGGGCAGTTTCTTTCCTGACAAAGTCATAAAAAACACTCTGGTATCTGAAAGATGCCAGTGAGGATGGTCAGGAATGTTCTGCCTGGTGGGGTTAATTGAGCAAAGGATTTCCAAGCAGGGTCTTGGAAACATTGATCAGGTCAAAGATATGTGCCTGGGGTGGTGAGGGACTGGAACTGGAACAGCCCAGAGAAGCTGTGGAGTGTCCTCCACCCTGGGAGTGTCCCTGGTCTAGTGGAAGGTGACCCTGCCCATGGAAGGGGACTAGAACCCCATGACCTGTAAGGTCCCTTCCAAGCCAGGCCATTCCATGATTCCACGATCTTGAGCTCTGAGGTTTCAGTGTGTCTGTGGGGAGCATTTTCTGCTCCGTGCACCCGTGAGCAGATGGTTGTTCTTTCACTGCCTTCCAGAGGCAGCATCCCTGATTTCTGGTGAGTTGCTTCTCTGCTAAAAGCTTCACTGGGCAGGAAAGGGAGAAGCCATCCTTCAGCTTTGCAGAACACTGTCTTGCAGGATGGTTATTTGTAGGGAATGCAGCGTCCCTTCTGCCAGTGGCAGCAGACGTCACTGCTCGGTTATTGCACAGGGACAAGGGCCTGTCATGGAGCATGGCTGAGCTCATCCATCACTGAACTCCTCTGCTCCTCAGCCTCCTCTCAGGTCATTAGGAAGGATGAGCGATCCCTCCCTTCTGCTACAAAACCCTTTGCCATGCAATGACAGAGAAGGATGCAAAGAGCCCCTAAGAGCAAAAAAAAAATCTTTTCCCTGTGGGAACACAAAGGAGGAAGGGAAACGACATCCAGTCCATTTTACAATCAGGAGGGACACTGAAACAACCACCTCACCTAGGGCTGGGCAGGATGATGCTAAACTCCATCTCTGGGCAGAACCTCCTGGTCCTTGGCTGCTCCTGCCCTCACCATGGAGCCAGTGCTGTGGGCACAGCAAACTGCCTTTTGCTGGTTTTACCAGCAAACCAGGGATCTGAACCTGGGGTGGAGCCAGCCTAAGAGGGCTGATTCCTCTTCCCATACATCTGCACAGGAAAGAGGCAAAGCCCTTGGGGACGAGGAGAGAAAGCACTGGAACAGGCATAAACAGCTTAGTAATAATACTAATGATAGCAGTTAGCACGTCGGCAGCGGTTTGCAGCACAGAGCACTGTACAAACATTAATTAGTGCAGGCAGACAATTCAGCGATATGGTTCCCATTTTGCCAACTATGATGAGCAGAGAACCGACCATCTGCTTAAATCCTCTTTAATTTAATCCTGGGGCTTCCATAAGAAAATCCTGAGCCCGTTTCAGCCTCAGATGAAACCGCCCGGGAGTAGATGGACCCTTCAGACTCTCCTGGATCCCACCAAGGGATGTTTGAAGGGTGTTGGTTGTTGTGGGCTGAGCCTGGAGGTGGAAAACACACGGCAGCTGTTTTCTGTGTCAATAAATACACGTGGTGTAGCCATAGCCAGAGCACTGGTGGTTTTCCTTTAGACACGTGTTGCTGGAGTCTTTGGGGTTTTCCAGTTGGGGATATAGAGTTGTTTTGGGCTATTCTCATCCTTTTCTGCCCTACCTGTGGTAGTTTTTATGACCTGTTGGGACGGCTGGTTCATTAATAAAAATTAAAGGAGATGTCTGGGATGAATCAGATGGGTAAAAACTCTAACTGGGGTTCAGTTCTTTGGGGTGTCTGTCCTGGCTCCAGGGACATGTGTGGCTGAGGCTGCAGGCACTGGACACCAGGATAAGCTGAAACTGCTGAAACTGGGGCATCCAGGGATTTTTTTCTTTAGGGATACTGGTTTGTATTGCACAGCAAGCACAGACTGCAGCGGGGTTTGGCCATGGACGAGGGTCAGCACTTGGGGCTTGGCCACGGGGCTGAAAACAAGTTGAAGCCCAGCACAAGCCAGACACAGGAGCAGCACCCAAAAATTCCTGGGAGAAATGCAGATATTGCAGGAGGCTGAGCCAGGAGGGCGAGCAGCTGGAAGCAGAGCTGTGATCACACCTCAGCACAGCAGCACAGCAGAGCTGGGGGTGCAGCCATGCCTAAAGCATTCTGCAGCCCTTCCTTGCTCCACAGATAATTCCTAGGCAGGAAAAGAGGCAGATGGAACCACAGGGGATGGGAAAGGCCAATGCTCCCACAAGGAGATACCCTTCTCCTTCAGCAGCAGGAAAACATGTTTGCCTACTCTTAAGCTAATATTGAAACCACTGAGCTTTCCCAAACACTGTGTCTGAATTTCCCACTGCACGTGAACTCATCAGCCCTACACATGGATGAACGTGCTCAGATACAGCACAGGCTGGTTTTCCTAGGCTGATTTATCAAGATTAGTGGCTTTTTTTCACTAGGTATAGATTTTAAAATCTATAATGGTGAAATTTTCCCTCTTCTCTGGGCAGATGGGTCCTAACACAAAGTCAAGAAGGGCTTGCAAAGAATTTTATTTTTTCTTTAGACAAAAGAGCTTCTGAATCACTTTGTCTCTGACTGAGCAGACCTCATATTTCATCTAAATCCTGCACTGAGCTGAGCTGGACCTGCAGCTGCATTGCAATTATGCAGATGCTGAAATGCTTGGCTAAATCAGAGCTTTCCTCCTCTCACCATCTCCCAGGGCCTTTTCAAATTATCCCCCAGCCCAGCCATGTTTTAAGTCCAGGATGGTGCAAATGGTGCAGATAATGCTGATTTCAGCAAGGTCCTCCAAGCTTGGGCTCTCTCTCTCAGTTTTGTCTTGTGAATGGCATCCCCAGGCAGCCACTATCTCCCATCTCCACACCAGGTTGCCTTGTTAAGTGTCTGGTTTTAATTTCTCTCAATCAGGAGCTGGGCCCGAGCAATTACGTAGTAAGGAGCAATTCATCCAGGGGGAGAGTGTGGATCTAGGTTAATTGGTCTGACAGCTGAACCCAATCCTTTCCGGTTTTGCCCAGTTTTCCTTATTTTTCTCTCCTTCTGCACAATCTCTGCAAAGCTCTCTCAGCCTTGTTAATTAAGGAGGTAACTTCACCCCAAGGGTTGTTTTGTTCTCCCCTCCCTCCTTCAAACGCAGGAATAAAAAAAGCAGCAAGAATTAGCTAGTTTGGGATGAAACAACCACCTCGGAGCAGGACGGAGCCGGCTGGCTCTGACAGGAGTCAGACTGTGTGGAGCTGCTGCTGCTCTCCTGGGCTTTGGGGAAACAATGCTGCGTGGGGAAAGCAGGTGCTGGGCCAGAAACACTCCTCCAGGCACGTCTGACATGTTCCACAAGCACACTGCAAAGCAGGACAGGGTGGAAAACAGCAGGGTCCCCGGGGCTGGGTGGGTTCTGGGTCATGGCTGGGGCTGCGGTGCTGTAAATTTGGGGGGACAGGTGCAGGAGAGTTTGTGGCTTCTTGGGAATACACAGGCCTAAAGATCTGGATACTTCTGAAACCCTTTTTGCTACAAAATGCTGTCAAAAGTCCCATCCATGGGGGTCTCTGCTCTGTGGAGTAGAAATGAAGCTTTGCCCTTTTTTTGTGGACTCTATGTGGTCTCTTTTTGTGAATTCCCATGCCAGGGAGGGTGGGACACTCAGCTCCCTATTTTCCTGTATCCCTTAGGTGTGGGCAGTCCCAACCCCACTATACAGGAAGGAATTAGAACATATTCTGTGCCTCTGTTTTCATAATCTGAACGGTTGTGGGTAACCCAGAGATCAGTTTTGGAGTGAGGAGATGCCAGTAATGTTTAAAGTCAGACATGTTTCCCTGCAGACTGGTATGTTCTGCAGAGAATAAACTGGTCCCAGTGCTGGGAATCAGTCCCAAAACATCCCCCTGTGCTCTGAGGGTGGCTGAGGCTGCCACTGGCACCAGTGCCTGTCCCCAGGAGCCACCCAGGAGCACTTTCCCTGGGATAAAAAAGGATGTGCACAAGATGCATGAGCAGGAAGCACAGCTGTGAGACCGCTCTGCTGGATTGGCAAAGGAAAATCTGTTATAAAACAGGCACCCAAGGCATGAGTTTGCTTTTCCAGGCTGTGAGAGCCGGAGGGTCTGGGACTGAGAGCAAAGGAGATGCCTGAGAGAGGAGGGGTGGTAACACCTGGAAAGCTTCAGAGATTGTTCCTCGGGGCTCATAGAGTCATTACCTGGCGTGGTTGTGACTGGGAGGGGAAGGAAGCAAGGCTGGGGCATTGAGCCAGGGGGTTCCCAGCTGGTGCCTGGCCAAAAGCCTCGTGCAGGTGGGCACAGAAAGGGTGACACAGGCACCAGTGATCCCAGTCCCACTGAGATGGGGAACTGGCTGAGAGCTGGGGCTGGCTGCTGCCCACACCTGGATGGTGCCTTCAGCAGTGATATCACAAAATGGTCTGGGTGGAACCTTAAAGACCATCCAGTTCCAACCCTGGTGACAGCACTGAGCCTTGCCTGGGTGGCACCAGTGCAGTGTCAGGTGCTTTGCAGTACCAAGTCCTTTCCCATCCCTTCTCCTGGGAAGGGCTCAGCCCATGCAGCAGGAGCTGCTCCTTGTCCTCACATGTCCCCTGGCACTTGCAACAGGGCCCTCTTGCCTCACTTTCACTTAACAGAAGCCAACTCCCAGCCTCCACAGCTGCTGCCAGTGCATCTCCCGCGGATTTTTTTGGGAGTTTGCAATTTTTTGGGGAGTTTCCCTGAGCCCTTTGGTGTTTTGAAGCCATCCCCAGGAGCTGTTGGGTGACTCACCAGACGGATGTGAAGGCAGCACAGGTGCTGCCCAGCTGAGGCCCCCACTGGGATGGCACAAAGGAAAAATGCCATGGGCACACAGGGGCTCACAGGCTTGATTAGAGCTCCAGAGACCCTCAAGTGCTCTCACACTAGTTCCTGAACTACAGCCCTCCAGTAACTGCTGTTCATCTCCCTCCCCTGGATCTCAGGAAAATAGACTCAGCTCTGGTTATCTGGAGATGCTGGAAGCAGATTCAGGGGCATGGGATACTGGACCCAGACACAGCCAAGGCAAGTTCACCCCAAATCTGGCAAGTTAGAGTTTAAAACAGTGTGTGTTCAGGGTGAGTCTGTTCTGGGAGAGGAGCAGCACTGTTTCTCCAGGGCACCTTCTCCATCCCGGGATCATTGCTGGCACCCACCAGCTGAGGAGGACTGGACAGGTGAGGGACAGGGACGAGCTCAGGGTGGTTCGTGGGGTGTGCAAGCTCAGCTCCACTGGTCTCTGGCCATGCTGTGGCCTGACAGCAGTGCCCTCCCCTCTGACGGGTGTTTACAGAGCTGGACAGGATCCCTGGAGCCCTTGTGTCCACGTCCCTCTGGCTGCAGGACACCAGGGTTCCACAAGGTCGTGGTCAGACCCTTCCCCCAGCTGCATCCATGAGCTGGGGACCTCCAGGAAAAAGCCATGAGCTGGGCACCTCCAGGAAAAAGGCACTGGTGGGATGTTGCTGGCAGGTTTGGTGGTTGGTGGGAACAGCAGGCGAGGTGGCCTCGTGCTCGGGGTTGCTGGTCCCGGCGGTGCTCCGAGTGCAACGTCAGCTGGATTTTGGCAGCTCTGAGCCCTGGCCCCTCACTGCCCACAGTCCTGGCCCCAGGGAGGCAGGGAGAAGGTGGCATGCTCACGTCTGAATACAACATGTTCCCCAAGCATGTTTGTTAACATAGTCACAAATAAACATTTTGCAAGATTTTTGCCAGGAGGATGGGCTTAATGTGTGTGGAGCCTTGAAAGACAGGAGAAAGCCAGTGCAGCCTATCATGTGGGCTCTGGTCTGGCCTTCCCAGCACTGCTGGGGCAAGGGAAGTTGATTTCTCTCTGGGGAGTGCACTACTCAAGTCCCTGTGCACAAATTTCGAAGCAAATCCCCATTAATCCAACCAGGAGGGAAATAATATCATGGTGCTGGGGAAGAATGGAAGGTGAGCAAAACCCACCAGGAACCACCCCAGTCCCCCTGTCCTCCCCACTGGCAGATCTGCCCCCACTCTGCTCCCCTAAACGAGCTCCAGCTTCAGAGTGAACGAAAAGAAAAGGCTAAGTCATGTTCCAGCTCCTTGGGGGATTTCAGGCTTTCAGGGGCAGGATGTGCAATCTCAGCTCTGGCAGAGCTGTGGGGTCCCAGGGGGAAGCAGGTCAGAGCAGAGCAGGGCAAGGAGGGATGCCCTGGGCTGTCAGGGGCCTTCAGCCTGTGATTTTTCCAGGGATATTTTCTATATGGGCCTTATAGGTGCCCAGTTCACCTTCTAACCCACAAGTTGTTCATGATTTTGCCCATCCCGTTCTCTGCCCCATCCAGCTGGAGAGAGAGAGCAAGTGGCTGGGAGGAGGCTCATTTCCCCATCCGTGGAAGTGTCCACGGCCAGGTCAGATGGCACCTGGAGCAAACTGGAATAACTGAAAGTGTCCCTACCCATGGCAGTGGGTTGCAATGAGATGGGTTTTAAGATCCCTTCCAGCCCAAACCATTCCATGATTCTCTGATTTTCCTGGCGCCTGTGGCTGCCCCTCGGTCCCGGCAATCTGTTCCTCTGGGCTGCAGTGCCCAGCGGGAGGGATGCAGAGGGCATGGCAGCCTGGGCTGGGATAACCGGGAGGGCTGGAAGGAGGACTGGCACACGGTGCCGAGCACAGGCTGGCAGCAGCTCCCACACGCGATCACACAGTCCCCTCTAGTGGATATTCCTCTTCCATCCACACGGATGTGCTGCCCACGCTCCGTTGTCACCGCCAGGCTCCAAAGCCTGGCCGCAGCAGTGACACGGAGCCACCATCCCGCTCATCTCCTGAAACTGGACACGGTGGCAGGAGCAAAGCCCCGACCAGCTGCCTCCAGCTGCTCCATCGCTTCCTCTGCTCCTTCCCCTCCTGCGTATTTGGGTGACTCATCATCTCTCCCGGCCCGTCCCCTGCCCTGGCTTTGTCCCACACCACCCGCTGCCCTTGCGTCAGGGCTGGCCCGGTTGGCCCCTGCATTCCTGGCTCTCCCTCCGCTGGGATTTCACACCGCTCGGAGTTGTTTGGGCAGTGGCCAATGTGAGAACGAGCTAATGAGCACCCCTGTGGCCGCTGCTTCCGAGCATCCAGGGACGAGCATCACTCGGTCTCACCCTGCCAGGGCCTGCCACCTTGGTCCAGCTTGGACTGGGGAGAAGGGAGATGCTTCCAGGTGGGAATGCCCTGCGGGGGTGCGTGTTTGCACGTTTGTCCAGCAGCTCCTGCCCATGGGAAGGGTGCAAAGGCTCCCATCAGCACTAGCCTTGAGCACCACCCTGTGCTCAGGGCCAGGGCCAGAGCACCATCATCTCCTTACCCCTCCTTGCTGTCTCTGCCTGCTTTGGACACTGCTTATCACCTGGAATATATGTGATACCTGCAACCTGAGGCTTTTCAAGGGAAAAAGAAAAGCCACGTAGGAGAGGGTGGAAGAACAGACACAGCTGCAGACCAGGAGTTCATCATGCTCCATCAGGATGCAGTCCTTCCAACTTGTCCCACCTCCTGCTGGAAATGTGACCCTGGTACCAGTGTCCAGCTGGGCTATGGCACTGCTCAGAGCATGCAGGCTCTGGTCAGGGTCCTGCACAGGGATTCTCATGGCAGAGCCCCACAGCAGGCAAGGGAGTCCACGGACCTCACAGTCTGGGTGTGTGGATGTGGAGCAGCCAGCAGTGATGGATAAGGCATAAAATCCCAGGGAGAGCCAGCCCATGACAGTTTCAGGCTCTCTTATAGCTTCTGCTGTGGCCCAACAGGACACACACTTCACAGCTTTATTTATTATAAAAGATCTTTAGGAAGATAAAGTCTACCCAAAACCACCCCTTGGCTTTATTTCTGCCCTCAGGGACTGTGTCTAACAGGGTGATGGCACTGCCAGGGCAGCAGGACTGGTTCCAGGTTTTCTGGACAAGGGGACATTCCCAAACCTGGAGGTGAAACCCCCCTATCCCCATGCAGAGCCAAACCCCAAACTCCATTTCTAGGCAGCTGGATGCCAAACAACCCAGTGTTTATTGCAGTGCCCCTCATTTGCCTCGGGTTTATAGGTGTACATTCAAAAATAAAAGCTCTGTGTATCTCAGCTGGACACAGACAGGCTGGAACGACGAACGGGCTGATCCATTGGTGATGGAGTCACCTCCCAGTCCTGAGTGTGGGAGCAAACAGTCCAGCTACCAGCTCAGGATCTCTGTGCACGGAGATGGAGCCTCAAGCATGAGAAACTCCAGCTCTTCTTTCAAGTATATTTAGTGTGAACCCACATGGTCTCTCTGGCATCACATCTCACCACAGGGAAAAGTCCTGCTGGCCCCAGAGAACCACATCCCTCAGGTCTGCCCCAGCCTCGGGGGAAGATGACAGGTTTGGTTAGCTGCTGGAGCGATGTGCCAGCTTGTTTTGGCTCAATGAGCAGGGAGACGGCTCTGGGGAGCTCAGGCAGCTCATATTTACATGGTACCATTAGAAAAAAAAACAGCTTGGACCCCACGAAGTCACCCTGGCTGCACAGAGGGATCAACATCCAGTGGAGGTCTGGTGGAGCTAAGAGGTTCCTGATGTTCAGCAGATGCAGCAGCTGCCCATGATGCTCCCAAGCTGTCCCAGTTCCCAGCCTGCAAACCCTCCAGCCAAGGGAGCTCTTGGCCAGGAGGCTGCACCTCAGGCAGCTGCACATCCCAAATAGACCCCTCCAAACCAAACCCACCACCCAGAAACACACACAGTGGTTTAAACAGGAAAGAAAAATGTAAAAAAAAAAGAAAAAAAAAAGATGCTCGTGGTATGTAAGTCCCACTGCCCCGGACCAACCACGCCGACTTTGTAAACTCCCCCCATCCCAAGAAACAGGGCAAGCCCCAAGTCGACACTGGCCCCATCCCTGGCCCTGCAGCACCCAGGGAAGGCACAGGTTCCAAAGCACCAACTCCAGAACCCCTCCAAGTCCTGGATAACGGGAGGGGTCTGGCTGCCACTGCTGAATCATATTATTTGTTGGTTATGTAGCTTTAAGTTCATGTCCTTTCGTTGATGAGGGACCATAGGGAGAGGGGAGAGGAAAATCAAAGGTGTGAGCACAGAGTGCAGGGTGGCAAACCCCAGCCAAGCCCTGGCTACCACCTCTGCCTGTGGGGTTACGTGTCCAAGTGGGGAATTTCACTGCTGCAGCCAGCAAGTCCTTGGTGCAGGAGAGCAGTGGGATCCTGGACAGTGTGGGGACACACAGCAGTGGGGTCCAATGACCTCTGGTGTCAGCAGTGACACACTGGGGTCATCCCTGGGGCATTGCCTGGGGTGGGCCAGCACCACTCCCACTTGGGACAGCTGGGCTGTGGCTGCCCTGTGGCAGTGCCACGGGCAGGGAGGGGATGCCAGGCTCTCCCAGCAGCTGGGATGTGTCTCTGAGGCCAGGAGCAGCAGCAGCAGCTGCTTTCTCGTGCCAGACAGGTCACTGAAGTTCACGGCCAGACTGGTGCGGGCTCGGCAAAGCAAAAATGAGACAAACAAGGCAGGAAGAGTCTGTGGGCACAGCTATGCCAGAAACATCCCTCTTGGAGCTGCCCCTTGGTCTAAACCCTCCCTTTTCGGTGGCCAGCTGCAGCTTCCAGCAGCACTGGCTGCTCTCAGAGCTCAGCAGCCCCTGCACTGTCCCCTGGCAGAGGTGGCTGGTACAGCTGCATGTGCTGTGACCTCTTTGCACCAGCCAGGCACTCAACACCTCTCTGCAGGGCCCCAGGACCAGGGGAGTGGGACTGGCAGCATGCTCTGTCCCCAGACATCCAGAGCTGGGACCATGGTGGAGCTGCAGAACTAACTACCCTGTGATACAGCTCGTCGTGGGCACCTCTCATGGGCTTCTGTGCTGGTTTTGGCCAGGGTAGAGTTAATTTTTTTCACACTGGCTTGTATGGGGCTATATTTTCTGTGAAAAAAATTAACTCTACCCTGAAACCAACACAGCTCCCCAGCCTTTAACAGCAACATCCCCCCAACATCTTCCCTCGCAGTATGTGAGAACTGCAAACAGCATCCGTGGATGTGCTTGTGACAATCCTCCACCAGCAAAACCCCAATGCAGGGAGCCTGGACAGCACCTGCCTGCTCTTCCTGCCCTTCCAGCCACCCCTCTCCCCAGATCCAGGCACTGCCAGTGGGAAAGACCTCCTGAGGCAGCTCCTTGGGATGAAACCCTCCAACGACTAAACAAACCACACGCATGATCCCTGACCGTAACGTGGAGGGGAGGATGGAGAGCTGCTCTGTGCCATGTGGTGCACCAGGCAAGGGCAGTGACATGCTGAGGGTGACCTTGTCCATCAGAAATGCTGGGCTGGCCCTGTGGGGGGTGCAGATACAGCACAGAGACCCCAGGGGTCAGTGGGAAATGCCCCCCAGCCAGGCTGTCAGGTCCACAGGCACAATCCTGCTGTTGCTCCCTTGCAGCATGGCTGGGTTGGGTCTGTTTCTCAAGTCCAGGTGACTGTGGCGCTTCAGCTCACCCTTCTCTTCCTCTCTGCAGCAGGGACAGTGTCTGTCTGTCTGTCCATCCGTGGCTGTGGCCTTCAGCAGGGCTCCACAGGGACACAGGCAGGTGGCTGCAGCCCCAGGTGGCAGTGAGGGCTGGTGTTTAGGTGGCCTGGCCAGGTGGGAGGCGTTTGCTGTCCAGAATGGCCTTCCAGTCATCGGCCCACGAGTGCAGCCGGCGGCTGGGGGGCTTCAGCTGCAGGTGTTTGTTGTGGCAGGCAGTGAAGAGCACGTGCTCCCAGCTGGGGTTCTGCTCTGCCCCTGCAAAGGAAGGAAGGTCAGTGGTCTGGACAACTCTGTGAGACACTGAAGTTGATTTCACTCCAACGTGAAAACCCCGAAGTTATAAAACCCAAACAGCACGGAAAGACCCACACCCATCCCTGGCAGCCTCCAGTCACTCCTTCAGCCCTCACCTCTTACCTATTATATCAGGTCTGTCATCTATAAGCAGATCAGCAGAAACCACTGTCTTATCTCGTGTCAAAACAATCTGCTCAAGAAATTCGGGGCCAAAGTGCTTCTCCACCCAGGCGTACTGGAAGGCAAGAGAAGGCTGGTGAGCTCAGGGAAGGCTGATGGATGGGGCAGGGGGTGCTTGGTGGAGTGGAAGCAGCTGTGGCCCCCACACAGGGGAGGATCTCTCTCTCAATAAGTTCATTAGTGAGATGGATTTGGATGCTGCTGGAGTAAAAGTTCTTTGAAAGACAAGCAGCTTTTGATGTCACGATCAAAGACTAAGACCAAGAGCCTCAATGCATGCAAATGGATGGAACAGGTAAATTTAATAGCCAGAGGCATGCAGGGGTCAGACACCTTTCACTGGGCAGCGTGGATGGGAGGGGGAGCTGAGATTTGGGCCTGCTCACCTTCTCGTAAGGGCAGTACCGATACTTCTTGATGGGGCTCGTGCAGATGAACACATCAGTGCTGCCACGAGGAGAAAAAGGGGGCAAAGTGTCATTCTGGGCCAGAGCAGGCAGCAGCCCAAAGCCAACCCCTCGACCACACACAGATCAAACAGATTTAAGAGATTAATCCCCCATCTCACAGAATCCCACAGCACAGTTGTGATCCCCTTTTCACAACCTTTGCTGGGAGCAGAGAGCTGAAGGGAAGAGGCTGTACATGGCTGATGTTCTAGGCGACTGCTCCAGGAGTCAAAACCCTCTCTCCCTTCCCTTCCCTGATGGCTGGGAGATATTTATTTTTAATGCTGTTGTTGTCTCAACACTGCTGCCAAGAGGTGGATGTGAAGACACAGCTCCTCCTCTGTCCATCCCCACACGCCATGGGCAGGTTCACAACTCACTCTGCCAAATTTGCCATCTGCTTCACAGCTTCCACAGCCCCAGGGAGAGGGTCCAGCTCGATGAAGAAGTTCTTGGATTCCCAGATGCTGATGGCTTTCTCCTATGAGGGGAAAGGAAGCAGTTACTGCACTTCTTGCAGTTTTTCCTGCATGTGCATCCTTCTCACTCTTTGCTAGGACAGAGGATGGGACAGGGAGAACAGTGGGACAACCAGCTCCATTCCCCTCCTGCTCACCCCCCTTGCCTCTACAGGTGCCTCTGCTTCCCACCCACCAACCTGATGCAGAAATGCCTCCAGGCTCCATGGCAATAAGAACCAGTGTAAAAGTTTGCCACAGGGCCACGGAAACATTCAAACTCCAGTTGCTCTGCCTCCGACTGAGGAGCAGTGATGTTTCATTTTTAAGATATTGTCTGTAGCTGCACAAGAGACACCTGAGAAACGCAGCCACGTGCAGCAGAGCACTTCAAACTGCACCAAAGTGTTTTCTTACAGCAGCACTTCCACAGCTATCCCACTTCCAATTATATCAAAAAGCATTTTGCAATCAAGCTTGAGGAGGGAAGAACTAAGCTCACCTTGAGGAAAAGATCCACTCCACTCCCTGAGCCAGAAAAATTCTCTGTGGCACCACGGCCAGCATGCTGCCCAGCAGATGGAAAAATCCCCTGGGCTGGGAATCCCACCATGTGCCAGGACAGACCCTCAATCCCCACAAGGAATTTCCCTGCCTGTCCAGGGCTCTCTATCCTTCCAGGTCTGTGTGCTCAGTGCATTGCTGAACTTTCTCCCTTTCAGAGATGGGACCTGCACCTCGTTGGACTCCTTGGCTCCTATTTTCTGGTCCCTGAAGCAGGTCAGTGATGCTGTCAGGTCAGAGACTGGAATGGCCCATGTGTCTGTAGCCATGGAGCAGCTCCTCCTCACTTTAGCCCTGCCCTGAAACCACGGGGAAAACCAGGACTGCCCTGAGGTCGGTCTGTGCAAGTTTTGCTGCTTGTTCAGCCCAAGGTTTTGTGGTTTTACATGATCACAGCAGACACAAGATGAGCTCACTTCATTTAACACATCCAAAGTAGTTACGATCAAGAAAGAAAAAAAATTGTTATCACGTGTTACCCCTGCCAAACTTTTAAGCAGCTGCTTTACTGCACAAATGATGTCCTGCACTTCCCTTTCACTATTTCTAGCCAGAAAGGACACTTTATTCCTTCAGCTCATCAAGTTGTTTAGGACTTTGCTCATGGGAGAGGCCTGGACCTTATTCCCACTCCTTTTTCTGTAACCATCACACTCCTAACAACAGGAACCCTTTTATTTACCATAACACATTTCAGCCAGTGCAACTGCAATCCACGGATGAGACCACAAACATCCACTGGGATGGGAAACTTGTAGAGGCAGAAAACAACTCCCTGCAGCAGTCAGCCTGTTGCTGAATGATAAATTACAACACAGAGAGAGCTTCTGCTTTTAAGCTTTAATTATTAAACTGGATATAATAATTTCTGGCATGGGAGGGCTTGGGTTGTTTTAATTTTAAGTAAGCCCTCAAATGAAGCATCAATTGCATGGTTTGTTCTGAACTGCTCTGCTGCATCCCACCCCTCACACTGCTCTTGAGGAACTAAATAATCCATCTAGGAATGGTACCAATCCACATGGCCAATTCAGAGCTAGAAAACCCCAGCTATACAATCTGGGGTATTTCAAGATAGATGTTCTGAAATACCCCCTTTCCTTGCATCTGTCTCTGTCCAGGCATGCAAAGAAAAAGCCCACTAGGCCATCATATCAGCCTGGTCTAGCGGAAGATGTCCCTCCCCATGGCAGGGAGTTGGAACGAGATGGTTGTTAAGGTCCTTATCAATCCAACCCATTCTAAGAAAGACACAGATGTGCACGAAAAAAGCTTGATTTCTCAGGGGAAAAAATTTTCACTGCTGGAAGCCCTCCTGTGCTTTTGTGGGAGCTTTTTTGGTGGCCCCCACAGCCCTCCCCAGCACTGCCCCCATGACCTGAGGGTCAGAGGGTTCCAGAGGGACAACAAGGCCACGCGTGGAACCGGGGAAACCACAACTCACACTCAGCTCGGGTTCCAGGCGCCCGTACTGCTCCGACACCCAGAAGCCCCTCCGGTCCTCCAGGGCAATGTAGGGCTTGTCAGGGTACCTGGCCCTGAATTTCTTGAGGAAGCCTCCCTCGAAGTCGGCCAGCACCCCGTCCATGTCCACCAGCACCCGCAGAGCCCTGCGGGACCCCGCTGAGGGGCCGAGCCCCCTGCCCAGCTGGGCCAAGGGGCTGCAGCGCCGGGGCCGCAGGTGCAAGAAGCAGCTCAGCAAAATCATTGTGGAGGGGGCTCGGGGCAGGGGATGGGAGATTTGGGGATGGGGGATCAGGGGAGGTAATGGGAGGCTCACGGATGATGGTTCAGGGCAGAGAATGGGGGCTCAAGGAAAGGGATGGAGGGTTGACCAAGGGGGTGGGGGGCTCAGAGTAGGGGGCTCAGGGAAGGGGATGGGGGTTTGGGACAGGGGAAGGGGGCTTGAGGAAAGGAATAGGGTCTTGAGGAAGGGAACAGGGACTTGAGGAAGGGACTGGGGAGCTTGAGGAAGGGGATGGGGCCTCGAGGAAGCAGATGGGGGGCTTGGGGCAGGGGATAGGGGGTTCAGAGCAGGGGCCGGGGGAGCTCTCCAAGCAACGGGGGAAAGCCTCTCCAAGCCTCTATTTCAAGCACGCACCGAGCCAGCGGGCAGCCCTGTCAAGCGCATCCCTGTGCAGCAGGAGGAAGGAGCGGCGGGGGGGTGCAAGGGGGAGCAGAGGGGCTGCCGGGGGGCGCGGGGGGGATGCAAAGGCCCGTCCTGGCCCCCAGCGCGTCCTCCCCCTCCCCTCCCCATCTCTCCCGGGCAGCGAGCGCGGAGCGGCGGCGGCGAGAAGGGGAGCGGGGGCAGCGGGGCCGGTGCCCGGCGCGGAGCTCGCCCCGACCCGGCAGTGCAAAGCCCAGTTCCTCTTCCCGGTGCCTGCCGAGCCCGGAACGCCGGCACCGCCTTAAAGCGGCACAAACTCCCTGCGACAGCGCAGCGGCTCCGCGCCGCCCGCCCGCCTTAAGGCTGCCCCAGCCCCGCTGCCCTTCCCCTCCCTCCTTCCCTGCCTCAGTTTCCCTCGCTGCCAGTCTTTGGGACACCCAGTCTGCCGTTTACTCTCTCCCCATGCCCGTCCCTGCTTGCAGAGGTGATGGGTGCGTTTGGGGGTACACGTAAGATGGTGATTTTTCTGCATAAAATGCATTCGTTTTTGACAGTTCTTGCGCCGTGTGACAACTCTGTCCCCACGCGTGACAGGAACCCTTAAAAGCCAACCCCCGGACCCCAAAGAAGCACCCACTGCACTAAGAAGGGCTCGATGTTCTGACCAGAGACACCAAAGATCTGTTCAAAAAACACTTTGGGGATTAAAACTGATGAAAAAGAGGGAGTTCTCCAAGTGGTACTGACAGGATTAGGCAACCACTGAGCTGGGAAATAAAAGATTTTGCTCGACAACAATAATAAGGTTCCAAAATATTTAATTTTTCAAGTCTAGAATGTTTTCAAATGGAATGTGTTGTCCTTGTTTCATAGAGAGGGCAAATTTGCTGTTGGGATCGGGTGACCTGGGGAAGGTCACAGAGGGAAGGAAGGAAGAACTGGCTGGACACGATGGTGATCTCAGCTGAGGCTGGGAGGGGAATGTGTGAAGTTCAGGTCTGTGTTGTGCTTTCACTGACACCGCAGGCGTTTTGCTTCCTGCAAGGAATGGGATTTCGACACATCTGGATGTTCCTGACTAAGCAGGGAGGGAATACATACAAATTTATGGCTCCCCAGGGCAGTGGTCAGGGCACCAAGCCTGATGGAGTTCAAGGAGCATTAGGATAACGCTCTCAGGCACAGGGTGGGATTTCGGGCTTGTCCTGTGCAGGGCCAAGAATTGGACTGGATGATCCCTGTGGGTTCCTTCCAGCTCTGGATATTTTACGATTCTGTGATCTCCACTCAGGCTTCCATCATCTTCATGGATACTGAACGACCGACACATTTCCTGCCCGCAACATCTCCGGGACACGCTGCTTCAGCTCCCGAGGGATGGAAAAATACACATCCGTGTATCAACCTGAGGGATTCAAATCCTATTCCCTGGTACCAGAGCAAACATTCCAGGCAATGAGACGACAACCTCCACACTGAGTCTCCGTCAGAAGGGACAAAAGGGATTAAACCTCTGCTGGTGCAATGCAGCCATTCGGGTGGGCTTCACCGCCCGCCCCGCGGGGAGCGGGAGGGACCGGCCACCCGTGTCGGGGAGGGCCCGGTGTCAGGGATGTCCCCGTGTCGCTGGGGTCCCCATGTCGCAGGGGTCCCTTATCACATGGGCCCTCCTGTCGCGTGGGTCGCCGGTGAAACGAGGGCCCCATGTCGCGAGGGCCCCATGTCGCGGCGGTCCCGGGTGTCGCGGAAGTCCCCATGTCGCGAGGTGCTGACGCTCCATGACGTCACCACGCCCCCCCTCCAGCGCTGCTGAGTCACGGCCCCTCCCGCGCGCCTGACGCGGGGCCGGCGGTTGCCATAGCGACCGCGCTTCTCGCGAGAGGCGGCGGAAGTGGCGCGCGGGCGGCGGGCGTCGCGCGGCTCCCGCGGCCGCCCCTCATTGGCGGGCGGCGGCTCCCGGCGCGCGCCGCTCCCCCCGCCCCGCCCCTCAGCGCGCGCGGCCGCGGCGCGAGCCGCCAAGATGGCGTCGGCCCTGGAGCAGTTCGTCAACAGCGTCCGGCAGCTCTCGGCCCAGGGTGAGGGGGACGGGGCCGGCCGGGGAGACCGGGAGGACGAGGCGGGCCCGCGGGGCCGAGGGAGGACGGCGAAGACTGAAGGAGCTCGTCAAACCGCGCGAGTGACGGTGCGGCGGGCCGGGGCCTGCCCGCTCGCACGGCGCTCCCTCAGGCGCGGGTCCGGGGTGCTGCACCCCCGGGGCTGTGGGGTCTGTGCCGGGGTTAATTCGGGGCAGCCCCGAAGGGATCCCGGCGGTTCTCTCATGGAGCTCCGTGGTTCTCCCAGGGGGTGGTTTTGGTAGCGGAGCCCGCGCCGGTCATCCTGCCAAAATCTGAGCCTTTAAAACGGGGAGGAGCGAGCATCGCTGGGGCTTTAACTGCGATTGTGTGACCCAGCCGGTCATCTCCCTAATGAACAGGAAGGTTGTGATAAATGTGGTTTAAAATACATTTCTGAATTGTCTAAGTGTCTGTGCTCTACATTTCCAAGCAGAGCACGGGCAGAGTCCCGCCCCACCACGGAACTGTGTGACAGGTCTGAGACTGTAACCACGTGTTCACAAAGGGTTTTAATAATCGCAGTTAGAATTCCTTAGTTTCGCTGCCAAAGTCCTAATTTTATTGTGTGTGGGCGCAGCGTTTCCTGGTTCTTGAACTTTCCCTCTGAGTTGATGCTCTGTGAAATGTGTTCTGGCTGGTCTCTGCCTGGGATGTTTCCTCCCAGAAGCTGATCAAAAATTGATGTTTCCCACCACGGCCCCAGGTTTTATCTCTGGCAGTTCTTGGGTTGAACTCCAGCTTTCTCCTACTCTGGTTTCGCTTAATAAATACAAAGTATTTCTACTTTAGAGACTATTTATACCTGCAAGGTGTGGGTACAAACCAGATGGAAGATGGATCTTTGTTCTTCTGTAGTTGAGCTGGAGAACTTTGTGTCACAGAGTGTTGGGCGTGCAGAAGGCTCAAGGGGAGACTGGTTGGCTTTATGGAAGTTCTGCCATTGGAGATGAGCCAGGGCCGTGTTCTCTGTGAGAAAGTCCCCAGCACAGTAAGGACATGGACCTGGTGGAGCAAGTCCAGATGAGGCCACCAAGGTCACTGGAGGGATGGAGCTGTAAGGAAAGGCTGTGAGAATCTGGATTGTTCAGCCTGGAAAAGAAAAGGCTCTGGGGTGGCCTAATTGTGGCTTTCCAGTATCTGGAGGGAACTACAGGAAGAGATGAGGAGAGACTTTTTTTAAGGGCCTGGGGAGACAGGAAAGGGGGAATAGCTTCGTAATAACAAAAGAGTAGGGTTAGATTGGATATTGGGAAAGAATTCTTCCCTGTGAGGATGGGGAGGCCCTGGCATGGAATTCCTAGAGAAGTTGTGGCTGCCCTGGATCCCTGGAAGTGTCCAAGGCCAGGTTGGATGGGCTTGGAGCAACCTGGTCTAGCAGAAAGTGTCTCTGCCCGTGGCTGAGGTTTGGGATGAGATGATCTTTAAAGTCCCTCCCAACCCAAACCATCCTGGGATTATGGGAAAGTAAATCCAGAGCCTGACAAGCAGCTGGATGTGACAGCACTCAGGATCAATGTGTGTACTTGTGGTGGCTTCTGTCATTTGGCAGCCTGGGAGGTGACAGAAAGGGACATTTACTTGGGCCTGGTGCTGGGATTTCTGCTTAGACTGTAAGTTGCTTGATGTGTCTGGGTAGAGGGACAGAATCCCAAAATGGTTTGGGTTGGAACAAACCTTTCCAACCCTTGCCATGGACAGGGGCACCCTCCACTAGACCAGTTTGCTCAGAGTCTGTTTGGGGGGGTTTTTTTTGTTGGTTTTTTTTTTTTAAGGCGAATGCTAAAAAACCTGTAGAAAGGGTGGATTTCTGGAATAGGGAGGACACAGAACTAGGGGTTGGCAGTGCCTGAACACCATTATCAAAGCACAGAGAGTTTTACAAGCCCCATTCCTTCCCATGCTTATGCCTTTTTTTAATTCCATAAGGAGGAGAATGGTTCTGGAAGCAAGTCTGTGGGCTCTCGTCTCCCATTTGGAATTTTTGATCCCTCTGTCACTTCAAAATTTATCATTTCATTGCTAGAACTTCTCTGCTTTTCCTTTCTCAAAGGAAAAGGCCAAAGACCTGAGGGTAGTGTAAATCTCTCTGAATGGAGGCACTATTCCTCATTTTATGGAGACTTTTGTTAAGGGTGAGAGAACCTCTGTTTTTTCTCTCTAATCTGCAAGGATTGAACATTGAAACAATACTCTGCTTGAAACAATACTCTGCTTCAGAAGGACATTGTTTTAATTCATTCAATTAATCGTGGGGGAGGAAGAGTTTGAAAGCAGTTCATGGGAATGGATCTGTTTTCCTTCTGAGGGTTTTGGGGCTTACCATACCTTCCTCATTCATATGCTGTGTTCACAGCTCACAGCATATAGAATAACATTGTAGTTTTAATTGTACAAAGTAAATTTAAGAACAGTTTTTAAATACTTTTGTTGTAGGTATTTGTAGCTTTAAAAAAAATGCTTATGAGCAGACCTGAAAGTTGGGTAGTGCTTGAGGCCCAGCAAGGAACAAGCTCTGGTATTTGTTTTATTAAAAAAAATGTGGTGGGCAGAAAATTAATGCCTGTTTTATTAAAGAAAATTAAAACTGCTATTATTTCCTGAGGTTACATGGGAAAGCAGGTTATAAGGAGGTGTGGGGATGGATGGATGTTCTCTAACTGGGCTTTGACAACAACGCTTTTTATTTTTCAGGGCAAATGACCCAGCTTTGTGAACTGATCAATAAAAGTGGAGAGCTGCTAGCAAAAAATCTTTCTCATCTGGATACAGTGCTCGGTGCCCTGGATGTACAGGAACACTCACTAGGTGTTCTTGCTGTCTTGTAAGTGTTGCTTGCTTTTAATTAAATATTAAAACTTCAGGCAATGAGCTGAACTGTCAGCCAAGCAAAGTGTTTTGTTCTGGCGCTGGCACAGGATGCCCAGAGAAGCTGTGGCTGCCCCTGGATCCCTGGAAGTGTCCAAGGCCGGGTTGGATGGGGCTTGGAGCAGCCTGGGATAGTGGGAGGTGGGAGACAGAGATTGGAACTGGGTGGGCTTTAAGGTCCTTTCAGCCCAAACCATTCTGGGATTTCATAAGTGTTTTTCCGTGTGTGTTCAGCAAAAAGATACAGGATGAGCTTTTAAAACTTTTTTTTCAGTGCATTAATACACTGAGCTGTAAGCATGGAGCAAGACGTTGTATTCCAGTAAAAAACAGGCTTTTGTCATGGGTCTTGGGTGCTTGTCTTTAGACAGCACTGAGGCTCTTGCTGCTCTCTGGAGTTTAAGATAAAACTTGAGTTGCCCTGGGGGTGCTGAACTAAGGTAAAGATATTTAGTCTTGAAGTTCAAATTGGCTGTATCTGACTTCAAGGGAACTATCTGCAGGTTCCACTGCTATTTTAAAATTCTCTTTTAAGGGAAAGATCAGAATTCTAGTATTTGTTCTATTACTCTTCCGAAACAAAATACTGATAATACTGAAAATTATCTTTGCCATTGTAGTTTGCACTAAATTTAGAATTATGTTGTGCATAGAAAGGTGTTTTCAGATGTTCTTGTGCAGCTACTGGGGAAATCCTATGCCATGTCTCATAAGCACTTTGGATTTGTTTGCAAGCACCTACATGCAGAGACTTAGCAATGAAAATGCATCTTTTTTTATGAATCACCAATAAATGCCAAAGCTTTTGTTTCTCTGTTTCAGGTTTGTGAAGTTTTCTATGCCCAGCATCCCTGACTTCGAAACGTTATTCTCACAGGTGCAGCTTTTTATCAGCACTTGCAATGGAGAACACATTAGATATGCAACAGACACTTGTAAGTTAAGCTCAATTTCAGACTTGATATATTTTTGGATAGTTTGGTAATACTGATTTTTCACAGAGGTGTTTTTGTTTTGTTTGTTTTTCACTGTGTTTAGTTGCTGGCCTGTGCCACCAGTTAACAAATGCCCTTGTGGAGAGAAAACAGGTGAGCAAGTATCATCTAGTACAAATAAGCTGCTCCATACCCAAGGCTTAAAGGGGGTGTTACCAGCCTCTTACTCCATAAAGATTTGCCACTAACTTCACATCAAGTGTTTCTGTACAGCTCTTTAGTTGTTAAGTTTACTGAAAGGTAATGAGCCAAACAAAATTCTAAGATTTCTCTAAGGAAAACCTAAGGAAGATACTGTTAGGGGAGAAAAGTCACCTAAAAACATGTTTTTCCACATTAAATAGGAGATCTGTAGTACCAGGAATATTATTCAGACAATGTGTGCATGAGTAGAGGAGAGAGCTGCAAGGGTTATTTAGCACTGGTGAATCAGTGATTTTAATTTCAGTGTTATTCTCATTGGTGTTATATAATGTTCTTCATTAAATGCCTTTAAATATGCAGGAAACCTGATTAAGAAATACTTGGCCAGTGGTTTTGTTGCTAAAATCCTGACTTTTTCAGGCCACTTTGGTGAAGTCTAGCCTGAGACAGACCAGATTTGATCTCTGCTTCTAAGTGGAGTGAAGTGAAAACCTTTAGTTTTTAGTATTTGTTGGGAGTTTAGATGGAGTCATGGAATCAAGGAAGGGTTTTTTATTGATAGATTACTGTATTCCTGGTGAGATTGGCACTGTGGAGCAGGGTTGATGACTTTATCAGGAGAAGTTTGTATAGCCAAGGTTGATTTTATTTTCCAAGAGTCTGCGATGTCCTACAAAAAGGGAACCTCAAGTTAACTATCACTTAATGGAACCTGTCAATTAGTGTTATTTTTCATTTGTAAGTGTCAACATAAGATCCAATGTGCTGCCATCTATGAGAAATTATCTGAAAGAGATGTAATTTCTGACAGCCCCTGCGAGGAATTAGCATTCTCAGACAAGCCATAGACAAGATGCAGATGAACACAAACCAGCTGACCTCAATACACGCAGATCTCTGCCAGGTAAGGGGATCAGAAGGGCTTTTTGTGAGAATAAAACCTTATAAAATACCTATAAACCTTCAAGGAAATGCATGTTCACATATTGCAGGGTAAGAATAGATTTTCAGCTGGATTTTGGTTTTTTCCCGGTAGTAAATAATACGATATACTGAAATAAAGTCAGAATCTGATGTACAGATTAATTACTAATTTTAAATGTTCAGTGTATGTCCTCAGATCTTTGATTTTGTTGATGATTTCAGGATGTCCTTTGACATCCATTCTCTGTGGGCTGAAAGTCACACTGAATTTCTCTTGGGTGGTGTCAGTGTAATATCCAGCTACTGTCTGCTCAAGTCTGACAAAAGACATGTTTGTCTCGGTGTCTTTGGCCTGGATTTGTATTTCTGTCTCATTCTTGGCTCCTGGGATTCAGGGTTGGACAGGAATGTTCAGAGCAACATTTAGTGCTGCCAGCACAGTAGTCTGGCAGTCCTGGAGTTTCAAACAGATTTGTTAGAGTTTAATTGCTTTAGGAGTCAGATAATTTTATAACAGTTCATAATCTGTATTAAAGATTTTCAACCTGTGTTACTCCACTACTGACATGCTCTGTTTTTTAACTCGTGGGAGAGTGATATTTCTGCAGTAGTACTAATTAATTTAGTTTCAATCCCTTCTCGTGGAAACTTGAATGGAAATGGCTAATTTATGAAAACTTGATTTATTTTCTTGTAGCTCTGTTTGTTAGCAAAATGCTTTAAACCTGCCCTCCCGTATCTAGATGTGGACATGATGGATATTTGTAAAGAGAATGGGGCATATGATGCGAAGCACTTTTTATGTTACTACTACTATGGTGGGATGATATACACTGGGCTAAAGAACTTTGAAAGAGCACTCTACTTTTATGAACAGGTAACTTGAAATGAAATTATAAATCTGAAGTGTGATGTCTGGAAAGGCAAAAGTCGATTTGTAACAGTGCTGAGAAAACACGGCACCTCTGAACTGGCACAAGCAAAACTGTCTTTGGAGGTGTTTTCCTTTAAGAAAGTCTCTCTCAGCCTCATTGCACCACAAAGCTGTGCAGCTCAAAGGGTGATGTTAAATTTATCTCACTATAAATATTTTTCAGCTGCCTGCTTAAAACTGCAGCACAGAAGCAGGTCACTGGCTGACACACAGTTGTGTGTCCTTAAAAAATAGTCCAGTGGTTTTGCTAAGACCTTTGCTACTTTAATGAGAGGAATTATGCTTATTCAAGGCTGTTTTAATATTTGCTGGGTTTGCTTTATCTGGGAAGGAAATAAATATAGTAAAATTGGGAAAGTTTTGTGTATGAGGGAAATGCTGTGAAATGTGCAAAACAAATTGGTGCAGCATTTTTCTTTTTTGTAAATGAGGGTCAGCTCTGGAGTAGTTCCAGTATCATAGTGAACTAAAATCCATTTTCCATGTTCTGCAGAGCTCTGATAATGTAATAGAAAAAAATACAAAATGTAATAGAAAAAAATATAAAATATTATTATTATATAAAATCTGTTTGAGGGTCTGTGTAAATCCAGGTTGACAAGTAGCTACAGGTGATTTCTGGTACAACTTTAGATATATTCCAAGGTAGGAAGTTTTGATTCTATCTGAGCAGGTCTATTTTCAGACAGGCACCACTGTAATGTGATATGTTTTGAGCAGCTTGTATAAAATTTCTCTTTTTTTGTGTATGTCTGGATAACTAATTTCGACAGAAGTTAGTTAAGCTTCAGTGCTCAAAGGAGAATTTCATATGTCACTGTATCCTTTCTGCATGCAGCTTGAAATTGAGTGTTTTGCTCATGCAGTAGCTACCAGGATCTACCAGTAAGCAAACTAAATTTCTGTTCCATTTCTTTCTCTCTTGCTTAGGCAATAACTACTCCAGCAATGGCAGTCAGTCATATTATGTTGGAATCATATAAAAAGTATATCCTAGTTTCTTTGATACTACTTGGTAAAGTTCAGCAGCTACCAAAATACACTTCCCAGATAGTTGGTAGATTCATTAAGGTAAGTATTGCAAATGCATCTGAATAATAGATCACCAAATCTGAATTTGTAAATGTGTAACAGTGGAAGGTGTCCCTGTCCATGGCAGGGGTTTGGAGTGAGGTGAACTTGAATGTCCCTTCCAACTCAAACCATTCTATGATTGTATGATGTCAGTGATACAGGCTTTTAAAATTTAGGAAAACTTCAGTGTTGAACAGTACTAATCAATATTCTTTTTGCTGATACTGCACATTCCTGTATAGCTTTTTATGTCAGAATTTTAAAAATACTCAGATTTCAATTGGCTTTCAAGCTGCAGTGTCATTATGAAAAGATTTGACCTGTAACTTCATCTGGTTGAAGCACAAAATGCTAAACAGTTTACTCCCAAACCCCAGCTTTTTAAAGAATAAAAGCTTCTGAAAAAACTGGGAGTTTGGAGTCTGTAAGCATTCAGATTAGGAGACAAAACTGCTACTGAGAGAGCTCTGATCCTAAGTAACATATTTATGAAAGTTAGTCCTTATTTAACACCGAGTTTGTTGATTTGTCATCAAAATTCTAGAGAGTTCCAAAATTCTTCTAATTTCAGAGACTAATAAACAAGCTCAAAACATTTTAAGGCAGTTTAGGTGAACTGGTTTCACCCTCTCAGTCTCTGCTGTCGATCCTGTCACCTGATGTGATCAAGGATGGATGTCTTAGAGGGCAGAGCAAATATAATGGATGGGCAGTTACTGGCAATATTTACCTCAAACTCAGCTGGTCAGCTGAGAGAGCTTTTTCACCCTGCTGTAAGTAAAACTGTCACACAGAGGTCCTGGAATTACATTCATTAAAAGTTACACTGCAGTATACAGGGTCTGTCATTGCCATAAAGCCGTGTATGGGCACCCTGTCTTTTTTATGAGAAATGCCCAAGCTACTTACATTTATTTCAAAGCCTGCATGGCTTCTAATGTTGGAGCACTGAATAGGTTTTGTGAGGCTGGATGAACACTGTGTTCTTTAAGAAAGGTTCTCCTTTTTCTGATTGCAGCCTCTTAGCAATGCTTACCATGAATTAGCGCAAGTTTATTCAACCAATAAACCCTCGGAGCTTCGAAATCTGGTGAACAAACACAGTGAAACTTTCACAAGAGATAACAATATGGGGCTGGTTAAGCAATGCTTGTCGTCTCTCTACAAAAAGAATATTCAGAGGCTAACCAAGGTAAGAGAAACTGTGAGCAGTTTTCCTCCAAGAATGCATTTCTGAAATACATTCAATTTAGAGCTAAATGATAACAGTAATGTGGCAGAGAATTACTATAACTGAGATTTGTTTCTGAAACAAAGGAGACTAGAATGCCCTGCAAAGGAAAACAAATCAGTTGGTTGCTTATGCATTATTTAAAGGGTGATTCAGTCTGTCAGTCAGAGGGGTTCACCCATGAGGTTTTTGTAGATAATCAAAAAAGTGAGAGCTGCAACCCAGTGACCTTCATCCCTATTCAAAAAATAGGAAATCTGAACTTTACAGGCCACTTCATTAGAAAAGAGTGAGTGAATAGGACAGATTTTGGAAGTGTCTGAAATAAAAGCAAAACCAGAGGCACTGAAGTGATTTGCTCCTTCAGCTGAGAGATCAAATTAATCCTGAAAGGTGATTGAGGAAAGTGAGGGGTTTTTGCAAGCTCAAATGTTATTTGTTGCAGTAGAAAAAAATCTCATAAGGAGCTTAATATGTGCATCTCTTGAAGGAAATTCAAGGGGTGGAAACTCACCTTTTTTGTGTAAAAAGTTGAGAGAAAGAGTTGGACGTGGTCAAGATTGTCTGGTGTAAAATGAAATTGCAGGAATGAGTAATGAGTCCATACGTGCTCAGGGTAACAAATTAATGTCTGGAGGAAGAACTGACTCATTCTCATGAGCACTTTAATAATTGTGTGTTCCACTTGTTCCTTCCCATCAGACTTTCACAGTCAGGTTACACAGGCCATGAAGCATCAATGAGAAAAATATTAAATAACCAGTTCTAACACTTTAAAACTTCTAATTTCAGACGTTTTTAACATTGTCATTACAAGACATGGCAAGTCGAGTGCAGCTGTCGGGGCCCCAAGAAGCAGAAAAATACGTCCTCCACATGGTAAGACCTCTGACTTGGTTAAACTATCCCAAAATTAGTGTTTGGTTGGCAGTACACATCCTGAGCAGTTCTTTTCCAGGGTGGAGGAAATGCTGGCAGTCTGCTGTGGTGTTGAGACTGTTCTCTAAAAATCTAAAAAGCTGTTCTCCATGTAAGATAAAGCACATGAATCATGATTTTGGGAATCTGTGGGAAATAAAAGCAACCAAGTTACAGACAATTCCACAGAGTCTGTGTGTTGTAGTTACCTGAAATTGTGTTCTTGGTGATAACTTCTATTAACCCCTCTGTCATTTCAGATAGAAGATGGTGAAATCTTTGCAAGTATTAATCAGAAAGATGGTATGGTCTGTTTCCATGATAATCCTGAAAAATATAACAATCCAGCTATGCTTCATAACATTGATCAGGAGGTAAATCTTTCACTGCTTTTGGAATTCTTACCAAAGTCTGTAATCAGAGAGCTACTGGTAGAAGCCAGTGTAATAACTTAGATATAGAGGACTGTAAATCACTATTTGACTATTTCACAGTATTTTCATGGGTTTTAGATTAATATTTTCTGTCAATGTGTTCCCTGTTGTGTCCTGCACAGCTTGAGCTGTTTCAGGAGACTCACAGCTTGCTGTTGGTGATGGGAAGATCTTTGAATGGATTAGAAAAATTGTTTTTAGGCTTTTAAACTTCAAGGATCACTTCCATTGGCTCTCAATAACCTGCCTGTAGGTTAAGGTGGTTGAGCCTCATGGGACTGTCCATCATTGGCCTTAGAAAGGGTTGTTGGGAAGACATGGATCAAATGAAAGGAATAAAAAATGGTCTGACACTTGTTTGGGATGTGAGGGATGAGAACATTTTGCTGTGGAACTTTAGCGGTGGCAAAAGTTATTTGTTTTACATGGCACAGCCATGAAATGTCTTGAAGATCAGGTACAAGCTGGATGAAGTAACCAATTTCATACATATTTTTAAGATGCTGAAATGTATAGAGCTTGATGAACGACTGAAAGCCATGGATCAAGAGATCACTGTGAACCCTCAGTTTGTGCAGAAGGTAATGGATTGAATGTCTTGTAAGAATATGTAAGAGATTAAATGAATGTTGAGTATGTGAGTATTTACAGTGTTATTACACATTATTAATAATATGTGCATAAACGTCGTGACACATTGTAAAGATAATTTATTATTTTTAAAGGTGCTTTTTTCCTAATTAATCCTGCAGTGATTTCAACCAGAAAATAAAGTGCATGTTATTTCATAGGCACTTTATTTTCTTACCTGTTCACTTCAAAGAACTGTCCTTCTCAAGCCTGCAGACCTGTTTCTGAACAGAACTAACTCTCTCCCTTTCAGAGTATGGGCTCTCAAGAAGATGACTCAGGGACCAAACCATCCAGTTATTCTTGAAATTAATGTTGCTCACCACTCCGCTTTCAAGTAAAAGCTTATGAAAGAATCACGCCTGGAACAGGGCATTGAGGAGTTCCACGAAGAGAGCAGAGAGAACTGAGCTTTGCTTTTCACCTGGACATTTAAGAAAATAAAAGAACACCCTCTCAGTACTGTATAATATCAGAAATATTCTCTGCAAAGAAAAAGGAAATCTCAAAAGAAACTTGAAAGTCTGTTGTGGATTTATTTATCTTCAGATTAACATTGTTAATGCATTAAATAATCGACCTTTTGTTTTAAAGGGTTTGAATGTTGCCGTGTTTCTGTAGCAGTCCTTCTCTTCTGCAAAAAAAAAAAAAAGTGTTATTCAGGGAAGAATACAAACTAGTGTTGGTTCATTACAAGATAATTATTGGTTCATTATTCTGTATTTAAAGTTGGCTCAAAGTGCAGATTTATCGTTTGTGTGATGGGGGCAGAGGGGTGGAGTTCAAGCAAATCATAATGTAGAGAATTTGCCTATGCCCAATGTAGCTGGTCTGTCTGTTAAATGAGGAAATGTTCTTCCCAAAAGGATGAAGTGTCCTTGTAAGGAAGTTTGCTGCAAAGTAGGAATTATATATGGAAAACATACATGACAGCTGTTTATGATTTTTTAAGTTTCTGGTACAAAATATCTGCTAATATTATTTGCTCTTAGATGAAACTTATTAGACCTAAACAAAAGGATATTTGGAAAACGTGGGTCTTCTGGAGGATTCTAGATAGGAAGTTGTTTATGCTGAAAGAAATTTAAATGTTTGTTCCTGTGCAACTGGCATGAAGGTATTCAACAGGCTGATAGTTTCTTTGGTGGAAACCAGTATTTCTGCATTGAACATAAATAGAATTCTATACAGCTCTCAAAATGCAGGATTTTATTTGGATATAACGTGTTGGAACGGTACCTGGTTTTTAATTTACTATTTTAAACTTTCTTATTGGATTCTTTAAAGTGCTTCACCCCTTAAATCAACAGGCTGTTTAATTTCCTGTCGTTCTTGTGTATCTGAAGATTCTCACTGTTCAAACACCTTCGTGTCAGGCAGAAATAAACCTGTCATCAAGTCAGAAAACTAGAAGCTCAGCAGCCACTGCTTCCTACTGAAACACCTGAGCAGGAGCTGCTTGCTCCTGCTACCCTGCCAGCTTGTTTCCAGTGGGAGCTGAGCATTCCTGGCTCTTGCTGTGTGAAGTTTGTATGTATTGAGGTCACCTGTGGTTGAAAATATTCCATTTGTGCTTCCAGAAGTGTTGGGGTTTTCACTTAAAACTGGTGTCACAAGTCTAGCAGAGCCTCTTGTGACAGCAGGGTGCTGCTTTCTGGTGAGGAGCCGTGTCCCAGGTTGTGGTTGGTGGTGAAGGATGTTTTTGAAAATATAAAAAGAGCAGTTTAGTATTGAACACGGTGGAGGTCCATAGTGTGAGCAGCTCATCACCTCCTGACAGAGAGAGTTCCATTGGGACAACTTTTATATCTGATCTTTAGGCAAAATCTTGGGGTTTTTCCTAACTCGCCTTATGAGTCTTGTAACTAGAAGAGATCTATGATTTTGAAGGTTTTTATCCTAATTAATCCTGCAGTGATTTTAATGCTGAACATACACCATTTCCCCTCTGGTCCCATGGAAGTGTTAAATGAGTAATTAGTGATGCTGTGGCTCGAGCCCAAAACAGGGTGGTTGTTACTATCACATGTGGCACTCACAGAAGGGACTGCAAACAACTAACCCCAAACCCCACCCATCCAGAAATGTGCCTGGCTCAACTCTCCTTGCTGTGGCTCCCTTGCCAGGGGAAAATGTATTCAGGATGCTGTCATGGAGTTGAAAAAAAACCCAGGAATGTCCATTTTTACACTACTAGTTCCTATTAGTGAGCATGGATTTACCTGCTGAGAGCTGCAGGATGGTTTCCAGCTGTGAAATTAGAAGCAAAGTAATCTATGCAGTTGCAAATTGCTCTAGATTTGTCTTCTTTTTTCTTGCCTAAAGTAGATAAATCCATGCTCACATCAAAAGGATGGCAAAAATAGCTGTGTAATAGTTTCAAATGGTATAATCCATTATATATCTGATTTTTTAAGAGGGTAAATGCTTTTAAAGTTAGAAAACTGCTGAGGTTCCTTTTCTGGTGTGCATAGTTGTGCTGTTAATGTCTGAATTCTGTTAGAAATTCAAAGTCAGGTCCCACCTGTAGAATCAGTAGATAAAGCATTCACCAGAAGTGCTCCAGGGAAGGGCTTTTAAGTCCTAGTTTGATCAACACACATGGTCTGGCATCTGCATGTCTTGAGATAGCGCTGAAATTAAGTCAGATTTTTAATGAAGCAGCTCCTTCCAAGTCTTGGAATTAATTGCCTGGGCTGTGGTCAGCTGAGAGGCTTCGAGAACACTTGGGCTTTCTGGTTTTAATTTGTATTTACTGCAGAAAGACTTTTGCTCAAATCTAGGAACACTGCCTGCTGTGCTGCTCCCCACTTGGAATCTCAGAGGTCCCATGGCTGTTTCTTCCCATCGTACACAGTCACGTGTCCAGGGAAGGCTGAGTGCATGCTTCAATGTCTGACTCCGATTTTGACGCATTTTAATTAGCAAAGACACAAAATGCAGCGTTAGATGTGCAGCTGCAGTTCATAGCCACAGGAGGGGTCTCTAGTCCAGTCACTGTGAGGTTTTGAAAAGTGTCTGAGAAGGAATGGTTGGAAGCTTTTCGTGTGCAACCCCCACTCCTGTTTTTGTGCCACTGAGGAGCCCCGGTGCGTGACCTCTGCTGAGCCATCACTCCATGGCGTAACTCCAGCTGCCTCCTGCTCCACAACTTCCCTGTGTGTCCCACAGCACAGCCACAGCCCCGTGTTTGTGTTGTCATAGGCGATCTGTATAACCTAGGAAATGTTCTCCGTGTGGCCACGCTGGCCCGGGAGGTTAGTCCTGAGAAGCTGTTTAAATGTACTATCGGAAAATAAAGATAACAAACGAGTTGTTCTTAGTTTGTCTTAAATGAGATTGCAGGTCTTTTGTATTTGGGGTTTCCTTCGGTTTTTTTTGGGGGGGAATCTCTTGTTCTGGTTGCTTTTCAGGAGGTGATTTTGACTGACTGGGGAGGCTGCTGGTTGCCTGCTGTGTGTGGCAGTGCCCTCTGCTCCAGAGGTGCTCAAGCCCTGCTGGTGGCTTCTCAGACCTCTCCCGAGCAATTCTGAGTAGAAATAATCTTTCTTTAGTGTCTTTCTTGAGAAGTGCTGTTGCAGGTCCTTGTCCGAGACGGGCATTGGGATTTTGGATGGAATGCTTTTATTCTGAGCAACTTGATCTAGTGAAGATGTCCCTGCCCACGGCAGGGGATTGGAATGGGATGGTCCATAAGGTCCTTCCAACCCAAACCATTCTGGGATTTGTGTCTGAGCTCTTTGTTTCTGTAATAAAGCATCTTGCTGACCATCTGCCTACTGTTCTAATCAGAGACATAATTATTAGTCCATGTGTGGCAGCTCGGATCCAGAGGTGTGTCTTGTAGTGGCATCAGCAATAGCTGCTCTTTCTTGGGATTAAAGTACAAATTTTACACAGTTGAATAATCTATGCTGGTATCTTCTTGTAAACTTAATACTTTTGTTCCGATATTTTGTTCTTTTTGTTCAGATTCAGGTATTTAAAATCCTCTAAGGAGAAGGGATGAATCTGGTACTTTATTATTTTGAAACCTAATAGTTCACATGGAATTTGGTTTAACTTTCCATCATAGATTCCTAGAGGTAAACAATCCTTTAATACTTAAAAACTTGATATCCTCAAGAGAAACAGGAGCAGTTTAATGAAAATGAGGAGCCTGAACGAGTTTAACTTGGTTGTTTGCTCCCCTGCCCTTCCCGGGTAAACACCTCCGTAGAGCTGCTTTAGAAATCGGGAAACGACAATACTCCGAAACCTTCACCTGCCATAACCTTACATTCTAAGCACTTTACAGAATAAAGACAGACGGTGGGTGCTGAGCCTCCTATGGAGACGCCGCGCCGAGCCTGCGGAGAACATGGCACCGCCCTGAGGTGAGGGAAAGCACTGGGAAGGGGCTCTGCGGCAGCCGATGGCGAAGCTCGGTAACGCGGCAGACTCCGGTCCGGGTCCCGGTCCCGGTCCCGGTCGCGGCTCCTTCGGGGGCTCCGCCCGCCGCCACCCCGGGTCCTCTCCCGTCGCCCGCGGGTCACGTGACCCACGGCGCGGCCCGTACCACCACGCGGGGGGAGCGCGGCCCGCTCCCGGTGTGGCACCCGCGAGTCGCTGGCTGCCGCTCGTCCCTTCTCGTATCCCCGGTGATCGGACAACACTGTTACCGCTCTGCGCTGTCACAGCGGGGCAGGTGCAGCGCGGGAGGGGAGGAGGCGCCCTCCAGACCTCCTCATGTCTCCCTCCCTTGAGGTAATGGCTCCACCCGGCCCCTGTGGACAGGGCGGCCCTGGGCCCAGCCACTGCGGTAGCCGGGGGGTGGCTGCTCCCCGGGAGAGCGGCGGGACGGCCAGCTCAGCCCCGCGGTACGAACGGGCTTCTCATCTCACTCTCTTCTACTTTGTTCTCCATTTTCTCGCTTCTCCGCGGCGGCGGCGGGCGCGCGGGTGGGGAGCTGTCTGCCCCTGTCCCCCCCCCAGCGGGCGGTGGGGTTGGTACTGGCGGTGGGTCAGTCGGTGTCAGGCGCCCGCGGACACGGGACGGGCCGGGGCGGCCGCGGTGAGCGGGGGCTCCGGGCACGGGGAACCGGGGCTGGGCCGGGGGTGACAGGGCACGGGGAGCCGGACACTGGGCCCGGCGGGACAGGCCGGCCCGGCTCCGGCAGGGCCTGAGGCGTTCAGGTCCGTGGGCGCTCAGCAGGGCCGGCCCGTTCCGGCCTGAGGCTCCGGGCACTGACATCTGGTCTTTGCGACTTCTGCCTTGATCCAGAGGAGGCCACCGAGTTGATCAGAGGGGAGGAGCACCTGTCCTTTGAGGAAAGGCTGGAAAAATTGGGGTTGTTCAGTCTAGAAAGGGGGAGGCTTCGGTGTGACCTAATTGTGGCCTTCCAGTATCTAAGTGGAATGTACAGGGAAGATGGCACAAGACTGTTTACAGGGCTCTGAAGTGACAGAAGAAGGGGGAACGGCTTCAAACTGACGGCAGGGTTAGATGGGATATTGGGCAGAAATTTGCCCTGTGAGGGTGGGGAGGCCTTGGCACAGATTGCCCAGAGAAGCTGTGGCTGCCCCTGGATGCCTGGAAGTGTCCAAGGCCAGGGTGGATGGGGCTTGGAGCTGCCTGGTCAGGTGGAACGTGTCTGTGCCCATGGCAGAAGGTTGTACTGGATGATTTTCAAGGTCCCTTCCAACCCAAATCTTTTTGGGATTCTCTGAACCTGTCCCTGTAAGACTGGAGGTATCTGGGCATGAGGTATCTGTCCAGCCCTGTACACTCCCATGGGGCTGAAGTGTCCTGGCTCAGCATCCAGGATCTGGGCATGGCAGGTTGAGTTGCTCAAGGCCATCCCATCAGCAAACAGAAGGTTGGTCCTGGATCAGTGGAATGCCCAGGGAGGTGTTGGAGTCATCATCCCTGGAGGTGTTTAAGGAAGGGCTGGACATGGCACTCAGTGCTCTGACTGACAAGGTTGAGATCCCTTACAGGTTGCACTCGATGGTCTTGGAGGTCTCAGGCTCAGGCTGAGCTTAAAGCCAGCTGCTCCCAGTGGGATGCAGAGCAGGACTGGCACCGGTGAGGCCTGAGAGATGCCGTGTGCTGACCGTGTGCTCTGTCCCTGGCTGCAGGAGCCCTCACTATGAACGCCATCGTTGCCCTGTGCCATTTCTGTGAGCTCCACGGCCCTCGCACCCTGTTCTGCACCGAGGTCCTGCACTCGCCGCTCCCGCAGGGCGCCGGCAACGGCGACATCTCCGGGCAGAATGAGCAGGCGGAAGAGGAGGAAGGCGGGATTCAGATGAGCAGCCGGATCCGCTCGCACAGCCCGGCTGAAGGGGCCAGCGCCGACTCCAGCAGCCCAGGGCCAAAGAAATCAGACATGTGTGAGGCAAGTGTGAAATTCAGTGTCCTTGGCTCGGGCTAAAGGGCTCTGGGATTCTCTGATGCAAATTGAGTTGTTTAGAGGCAAATAAAAACGTAAATGGCACTTATTTTGTATGTGTCAGTGCCAGAAGATCTCCAAGTCCTCATAAACTGCAAGCTAACCCTAACTCTAATCCTGATGATCCATGACAAGAGGATGAAGGAGCTGTTGTTGAATACATACACCTTGACAGGATCTCGAGGTCTCTTTAAGCTCTGTGATCGATGATTTTCTTGTGGCTGCTTTTCTCATCTTTGAAGAGCATTTACTTTGTTAGATTAGATCAGATCAGATAATTTATTAACAGAGGCTTAAGAGCAGTATTGTTTAGGAAACAAAAAAAAAGCAAAAACAATTAAAACAATAGGAAAAATGTATGTTCTCAGGTGTTCAGGGCTGTTCAGCCTGGAGAACAGAAGTTTGTGTAGAGACCTCGCAGCAACCTTCCAGTGTCTGAAGGGGCCTGCAGGGAAGCCAGAGAGGGACTCTTTGTCAGTGATAGGACAAGGAGTAGTGTGTTAAAACTGAAGGAGGGGAAATTTAGGTTAGATATTCTAAGGAAATTGTTTCCTATCAGGGTGGGGAGGCCCTGGCACAGGTTACCCAGAGAAGCTGTGGCTGCCCCTGGATCCCTGGAAGGCTCCAAGGCCAGGTTGGACAGGGCTTGGAGCAACCTGGGGTAGTGGAAGGTGGCCCTACTGATAGCAGGGGGTGAACGAGGTGATCTTTAAGGTCCCTTCCAACCCAAACCACTCCATGATCCTATGATCCTCATACTTGTCTTCTATCAGTAGTTCCTCTAACATATTTATTAGTCACCTTCCCTTCAGTTCACATCCTTCAGTTGTGGCCAGTTTTGTAAGGCCAGTTGGTTTCACAGCTGCTGTAACTGAACTTTACCAGCTGTAGAGCCAGCACCAAGTTCACAGTGAAATTAAACAGTGGAAAATGACCACAAGAGCAGAGGAAGTATGTCAGAGTTTTGTGTGAGGAGCTGGGTTCAAATCCTGACCCTGACTCACCTTCCTTGCCTTCTGAGTTTTGTATTCCTGTCTGTGTGTGCAAAAAAAACATTTTATGGTGCTTTGGAGCGAACAGTCAGAGCTCTTTGGAAACCTGAGGTAACTGCACGCTCATTTATGGCTGGATTTGCTTTTCTGCCTTCAGGGCTGCCGCTCTCTTGCAGGAGGACACCCGGGGTACGTCAGCCACGACAAAGAAACCTCCATCAAGTACGTCAGCCACCAGCACCCAAACCACCCCCAGCTGTTCAGCATCGTGCGCCAGGCCTGCGTCCGCAGCCTCAGCTGTGAGGTACCTGCCCTGGGGGACAGGGAAACGCTCTCTGTGGCTCCTGTATCACTTCAAATCCAAGATATTCCTGCTCTGTGCAGGCTGAAACGTGGAGGGAACCAGGTGGAAGGACAGGCACAGGAGTCTGTTTATTCCAGGATTGGTGGTGTTTTTTAAGCTTGATCTTTGAGGATGTCAAGGGTTCCTTCCTCTCACCTTGTGAGGCCAAAAAAAAATCCCCTTCTTGGTTTTGTTCCTTGTGCTTATTTTGTTCCTTATTTGTCATTGTAAGATAACCTGTTTTTTGTAAAAACCTCTGGATGTGGTGTTGGGTGCCCTTTGTGGACCATTAATACTCATCCTCTAACAGACATGAAGGAAAAACCTTACAGATTAATAAGTGTTTGTGTGTCAGGATCAGCAACATTCCTTCTGGATTCTCAGTATTGTAGTTGAATGGAGCTGAATTCTTAAAATACAGTTAAATTGAAGGATTTGGAGTGTTTGTAGGATACCCCTGGAGGGCTGTTTGACCACACTTCAGGGATAGTAGCATAAAAAGGCTTCATTTTTTCACCAAGTGGGTGTTAAAGTGCAGGAACTGTTTAGTTGGTTACTCTGTGATGTGTTTAGTGACTTTGGTGTGTGTCCCTTCCCTTTCAGGTCTGCCCAGGACGTGAAGGCCCTATTTTTTTCGGAGATGAACAGCACGGTTTTGTGTTCAGCCACACCTTTTTTATCAAAGACAGCCTGGCCCGAGGTTTCCAGCGCTGGTACAGCATCATCACCATCATGATGGACCGGATTTACCTCATCAACTCCTGGCCTTTCTTGTTGGGAAAAATCAGAGGCATCATCGATGAGCTCCAGGGCAAAGCGCTGAAGGTGGGTCCGTGCACAGAGTGCCTGTGACTCAGTGTCAGTGTCTCAGTCACGATCTCTGATTGGCAGCTGAGTCAAAAAGCTGATCCAGCTCATGCCAGGGTGGTCATTAACATTGACACAAGGCCCAGGAGGATGCTGGGTATCCCTGTCCCTGGAAGTGTTCACAGCCAGGTTGGACAGGGCTTGGAGCATCCTGGTCTCATGGAGGGTGGCAGGGGGTTGGAACAAGTTGATCTTTCCAACCCAAACCATTCCAGGATTCGGTGTCTGGGGATGTAGGAGGGAAGGAACAGAGTGTTTCTGTCATTTGAAACACTCAGTGCTTTTCACAGGCCTTGTAGACAACAGCTGTGTTACAAATGTAAGTAAGTAAATCTGGGAAGGACAACGATTTTGGAGCACAGGTGATAGTTTTAGTCCATCTAAGAATAATATGTGCCTTCTCTCTGTTTTCCCATGATTGGATGAGTGTATGTGACGCACCCTTTTGGTATTTCTGTTGTGGTTTCTTTCCTGAGCTCTGTGCAGACCCTGAATCTCTCTGAGTCTGTGCCCTTGCTGTGTGTGCAGGTGTTTGAAGCAGAGCAGTTTGGGTGTCCCCAGCGTGCCCAGCGCATGAACACGGCCTTCACCCCCTTCCTGCACCAGCGCAACGGGAACGCCGCCCGCTCCCTGACGTCCCTGACCAATGACGAGAACCTCTGGGCCTGCCTGCACACCTCCTTTGCTTGGTAATGCCACTGCTCTTCTCAGCTTGTTCCTCAGGGGGATATTGCCATGTCCTGAAAGAGTGGGGATGTGATTTGTTCGGGGTTTTTTGGTTTTTTTGGAGGTAATACTTAGACTTTGCGTCTGAATTGGAAGGAGCCAACACTGGTGCCTTTAGGACAAAAAAATGTCTTTTTGCTGTGAAGTAAAACTAAGGTGGCAGCTAATAGAAGCCATGGCTATGCAGATGGAAAGGTTTTGCAGTGTGGACGTGTCAAAGAAGGGAATAAAAGATGCTCCTATCCCCAGTGTGTTGCACCTCGAATTCACACCTGGCAGACCGTGGTGGTTCACCTGGGAGTGCCCCTGTGCTGGGATCAGCAGCGTGGGAGGTTCCAGCCATGGGGCTCAGAGAGTCCAGTTGCTCCAGTGCCTGACTGGCTCATTAAACATCCCTGGAAAGATGCCACAGGGAGAGTTGCAACACTGGCATGAGATTTGGATGGGGGATAAGCGTGCTGCACAAAGGAATTGGAGAATGCTGGGATTTGGGTGACTTTTCGTGTCAGGGATTGTAAAATGGGCTGATAGTCCCACACTCAGGAGAGCCCAGGGATGTGCTGGAAGGTAGCACAGAGTGGTTAGTGGTTGGATGTTTTGTTTGACATCATGACATCAAGTTTCTTACTGGATTTTTGCACCTGGCAAGCTGCATGACTCTGCTTCTCTTCCTTTCAATGTCTCCAGGCTTCTCAAGGCTTGTGGTAGCCGGCTTACAGAGAAGCTTCTGGAGGGAGCTCCCACGGAAGACACCCTCGTTCAGATGGAAAAACTTGCAGGTGAGACAGAGGTTTCCAGAGCTGCAAAGACCCTCTGAGAATGCTTTAGCTGATGAAACACTGAGTCCTTTGATCAGCATCTCAAGCACAGCCATTGCTCATCAGCTTCACCATCCTGGTAGTCTCTGCAGCAGGGATGAACTCTCCTATCTGCAGATGGCTCTGATAGGAGTGTGAAATCCAGGCACTTCAAAGGCTCTCTGCACGTGGTGTTTGTCACTTGAGTGTGGTGTTTGTCACTTGACTAGCACTGTTGCGTCATCAAGATTATTGTTCTCTGTGGCTGGGCTGGTCCTCCCAGTGAATCTCTACAGCCAGAAGGATTTGCAGTCACAACATACAAATTTCTTGCTTCTTTTTCTACAAACTTTCTAAAAGTAAAGGATCATAGTTTGGGGTTTTTTTCCTGCATTGAATTATTTATTAACCATATAAACTAGAATCTTCAAAGCTTTGTCCATAACCTTTAAAAGAAGAATGGAGAACATAGCCAATCAAAAAATGTGACTTTCTGTTCTGTAGAAGATGAAAATTCCTTGTTCACCATTCAGTAGTTATTTTTTATCTGAATTAACACTTAGGTGTGTCTCTGCTGCTGCCAGTACTTTCAGTTACTGTGTTCTGAGCTCTCTCTTCCCACATACACCCAAAATCACATGGCTGCAGCATGTGAGCACTTTCCAGTTTCCATTCCTAGAGAGCAGCAATTTTTATGACCAATCTGCCTTTTTTTTTTTTTT
>VZDJ01000076.1:11197844-11234222 GCA_008694505.1 Cyanoderma ruficeps | reverse complement strand
CCTAGATCTGAAAGAAGAGTCAGAAGGCTGGGACGGTTCTGAGGAAGAAGAGAAGCCTTCTTCCCAGCCAGATGTTGTGGAAGGGCAGGAGCTGTCCAAAAGCTCCCCTGAACCATCTCTGATGCCAGATTGCAACAGCTGGAATGTAGCTCACAGAAGGTTGTCTGTCTTCCGCTCTCTCAGGCACATGAGGCAGGTAAGAAAGGCTGCAGTTCACAAGCTCTTTCCTCCTGATAATGTTTTTTTTTTAAAAGATACATTTATTTTCTGCAATCTGCACATTCCCTGGTGCTGTGTTCAGCACAGTGCCTTCCCGGACAGGAACACGATGTGAATCTGCATCTCTGGGCAGTTCCTTCCTCACGTGGGCCTCTGATGATCATCAGTCATGTGGGTTGGGGTCAGATGATTTCTCTCAAATTCTGCACTTCTTCCCAAGAACAGTAATTTAGTACAGAGATTGTACAGCATCTTCAAAGCCAAATAATACTTGCTTTTAAAAAATAGTGTTTCAGAGGGAAAAAAATTCACAAATAGGATAAATTATTCTGTACAGATCTTGCTTTTCTCCTGTGCTCCCAGTAACTTGGCTGAGGGGGAAGGTTCATGTGCCCAAGGTTCATGTGTTAAATTTCCACGTCCATTCCTGCTGTTCAGGTCTAGCCATTTTCCTACCTGTCACTCATGTTTTTAACAGGGCAAACTAGACATTTCACTCATTTTCATAGCCAGTGCAGAATGGTTTGGGTTTTTTTTCTCCAGGTTCTTGGGGCATCAGCATTCCGAATGCTGGCTTGGCACGTTCTGATGGGGAACCAGGTCATCTGGAAAGCTCGGGATATGGATCTTGTCCAGTCTGCCTTTGATGTCCTACGGGTAGAAACCTTTTCCTTTGTTTCTTGGCTGCATATCTTTACATACATTTTCCCTACATACATACATTTTCCCTACTACTCCAGCCCTTATAATGATCTGCCCCTGACATGTAATCTTGTGAAGACTGTGTTCTAAATTATGTGGTTTTGAAAAAACAGCAACCAAAAAAACCCCAAAACAAAATCCCTTCAACCTTCGGGTATCTTGCTTGTCCTCAGCAGGACTGCAAGGGGCTCTCAAGCTGAGTAGGTGACTTTGATCCCCCAAATCAGGAGCATCTGCCTAAGCAGTGCTGCAGGTCTTGGTTAGCCCTGGAAGTCGGGGAGAGAATTGTACTCAGTTGTTTGATTCCAGAGTTTCTCTGGGCTGGTTTCCTCCCCCTGCAGACGATGCTGCCCGTGGGGTGTGTGCGGATCATCCCCTACAGTGAGCAGTACGAGGAGGCCTATCGCTGCAACTTCCTGGGCCTGAGCCCCCACGTCCAGATCCCACCACACATCCTGTCATCTGGTAAGGACCTGCTGCAGAACCCTCTCCCCTCCCTCTCATGTCATGTTAAAGGACACTAGATTTTTTTTTATTTTTTTTAATAAGTATTGGCTGCATAAAGCCTGTACCACTTCATTTTGTTTTCCTCGTGTCTTTGCCTGGTCAGTGACTGGAAGATGTGACACCTTCTCTAGGCACTGACCAGGGTCTGTAGCTGTGTTTTGGAGTCTGGGCTAGCACAGCTCATGCTCTTTTGGGCTCTTGTTGCTCCAGAGTTTGCAGTCCTTGTGGAAGTCCGTGCTGCCACCCGTTCCAGCCTCTACCCAACCCTGTTTGATGATGAGCAGTCCCTCAACAAGTACGAGTTTGTTGTCACCAGTGGGAGCCCCGTTGCAGCAGATCGAGGTGGGTGATTTGGAAGCAGAAAGAACCTCTGTCCCTGAGATCAAAAGAGCATCTTGATCTTTAACTGGTTTTCCTGTACTGGCCTTTAAGGAGGTTTGAGTAGAAGCCAGGTCAGTATTCAGCTGGGGTTTAGCTGTTTGAAGTGAGGTTCACCACAGATTGTTCAATTATAAAAGATTTGCTCTACCAGATCAGCGTTTTGCCCATTAATTTTTATAAATGAGAAATGGATTCTGTAACACGGGTATAAGAAAAATTGTAGGGAAATTCCGTAACCCACAGTGAACACTTTCAATCCTGAAATACTTTTGTGTTTATTTTGAGTAGGACTAACTTGTAAGGACCACGACATCACTAATTTTCCATGTTCCACTTGGTAGCCAAATATGACTGATAGAGAAATACCCAGACTTTTTTATTGGATTTTACCTACTTCCTTCCAGCAGTTGGAACACTTGCTCCTGGAGGTGATTTGAGTGAGGTCCATCAGTCTTGTCTTTTCTGGGAAGTCTTAATTTAGATGAACTGGCCTCACTGAGTGTCTCAAAAGACAAGGCAGATGGCTCATCTTTCCTCTCTGTCCCTGAAGACAGGGATGCAAAGCAGAGACTTGCTCTCCCCGTAGTGCTCTTCCTGTTGTTGATCCCACACGTACAAATACACCAGTTTATTTTCCATCCAATCAGATGCATGTCTAGAAACATCTGGACAAAAATAGTCACAGGAAGGTCTTTTCTCCACCACAGCGTCCAACTTACTGCTGGGACTGCTGGGAAAAAAGTCTCCTAGGGACTTCCAAAAAGTGGTCCAGGAATGCCTTAGGTTGGTTGGTATTTTTTCACTAAGTATCCTGGAAGTGCCCTTAACAAGAGGAACATTAAATCAAGTATAGGTTGAGGGTTTATATTTTTATATGTGTGTTTGTATGTTGTACAAGGAAGCATGAAGGTTTTTTCATAACCTTGTGTTTTTAATGATCTTTTGATAAGGGCACAACAAAAGCTAAGCAGGAGTTTAAGAGTGGGTCTGAAGAAAAAACAAAGATCCCTGAACCTGTTTGGATGTCCCAGAGTCCTACACTAAATTCCATGTTGCTTCTTGGAGCAGGTGTTTTTCTAATGGGATGATCTTTAGCTCTTCTTCATGGAAATGAAATCCCAACAGGCCACTGGGGGATACATTTAACAATTATTAGTAGTAAAGGTGTGAGCAGTAACCTTTAGCTCGTGTATCCTCTTTCTCTCCCTTTCCCCCTTTTTCTGCTCCTGCAGTTGGCCCAACAATCTTGAACAAGATCGAAGCTGCCCTGACCAACCAGAACCTCTCTGTGGATGTTGTGGATCAGTGCCTTGTTTGCCTGAAGGAGGAGTGGATGAAGTGAGTACAGCTGCCTTGCTTCCAGAGGAGCAGCTGTGGTGCTGCTCCTGGAACAGTAACAGCGGGTGCAGGACACACTTTAGTCAGGTGACTCAGCAGTAGTTGTATTTAGAGGAACAAATTAAGTCAGGAGTTAAGAATTTTCTCCTCTAGTCCTGACTCTCTTTTTGGCTTTCAGCAGTTCTTAACCTTTATGCTTCAGTTCACACATCTGTAGGTTACCTGCATGGCAACACCTGTCTGCCTCACCTTGGTTAGGAGGATTAAATATGCAGATCCTTCTCTGCCTGTCAGTGTGGCCATACCCCAGCACAGGTAACACCCAGACACATGCCTGGGTTCTGCCTTCAGGCACTGCATTTCAGAGGTGCAGGTAGCTGTAAAGGAAGACCAGTCAGTCATGTGAAATAATTCATGGAACATCACGACTTTGTGAATTTACCCGACGGCAGATGGGCACTGGATGTGTCTCCCAAGTTGTCACAATTAATTGTTCCACTTTCCGCTAGAATGGAAAAACCAAACTAGAAATATGCCCATTATTACTGAAAATGAGTTATCTCCCTAACTAATCACCCTCCTTCATCAAAGCATGAGAATACTTTCAATAAACCACTGGTTGAAGCTTTTATTAAGATTCAGTTGCAGTAGGTGCCAAGAGAAGCTCCAGTTCCTCCTTGTTCCCTGTTTGATGGCGTGTGGGTCCGTTTGATAATGACAGCAATCTCTTGTTCCTGCAGTAAAGTCAAAGTCCTCTTTAAATTCACTAAAGTGGACAGCAGACCCAAGGAGGATACCCAAAAACTGCTGAGCATTCTGGGAGCTGCAGAGGAGGACAATGTCAAACTTCTCAAGTTCTGGATGACCGGCCTGAGCAAGACGTACAAATCCCACCTGATGTCGACCGTTCGCAGCCCGACGTCCTCAGAATCCCGGAATTGAAGGGTGCCCAACCTCCCCTGCTGCCTTCAGAGAAGGGCAGGGAACCCTGGTTACCTCTGCTGAGCCTGCAGCATGTGCTTTAGGTGGATAGTGATGCTTCATCACTATTCTCCTGGTCCTCAAACCAACTTGAAGAGTGACTTGAGTCTTTTCTACTTGCTGTGAGACTGGACTAATAAGTGCTAATCCACAGTGCTGCTGTCTCTCCTGGAACTCTGCTCTCAATCTAGACGTGCACACTCAAGACTAAAACACAGCAACGCTCAAAGAATCAGCTAAATTAATTAAAATCCCATCCTGTCCTCATTAAGCATCATGATGTGGCAGCAGGCCTCACCTTTAGGTTCCTTGGCGGGCCTCTGACAGCATCCAGAACTCCTGGGAGTGCATATGGTTAATCTCACTGAAATCCCACATAAATCTCCCTAAATGCTTGAGAGAACAAGAACCAAAAATAAGAGGCACGTCACAGGGTATGGATCACATGTAAATTATTTCAAACCACTTCGTGCTCAGATTTAAGAGACTATTTTCTGCTGTAGCATAAGTCAGGATATCCCATGGGAGTCCTGTCACTCCTCTTTATTTATTTATATCTTAACTTGAGACGGTTTTAGCATTTGCTTTGGAAATCTTGTCTGGGAGGCCAAATTGCAAAATAGGAAATCTCAAAATGCAGCCTGCTTGCCTCTCAGAGGGGAAAATACTCGCCTTGTTTTGCCTGTGGTTGCAGAACTTCCAGGTAATGAAGATAACCTCGCCAGGATAAGGTTCTCTTCTGTCTTTTTTAGCTTCCTAATTAAGGTAAGCAGAAGAGATTCAACCTGTAGGTGCTCCCTTATATAACTCTATAGTAGCCATTTTTGCTTAATAGTTCATGAAAACATTGGTGCATTTTTTAATTACCTAACCAGATATTCCTTATCTGTACTGTAAGGAATCACTGTTTCTGTTGTGAAGTCTAGGGTTTATGTCTTTTTTTGTTGTTGCTTTTCTGGATCATTATTGGGAACACTTGACGTTACCACAGATATTTTGAAGAAGCTAAAGGCAGGTTTTACCCAGGTGACCTTCTACACTCACTCAAGCTCAGAGAGGATGTTCCAGCTCGTCACAAGTTCTGTTCTTATATATAAAATATGGAGGTTGATTTTTGTCTGGAACATCTGTAAAATGGAGACAGGCATTAAATCTCGTAAGAGCTATTTTTGTAAAATGAAAAAAGCCTGGTTTTGTGTTTATTTTCAGTGCGTTTGTGTTGTGGTGGGGGAAAGCAGCAACTGATCCACAAAATTCCTGCATCTTTAGCCTACATCTAATGTAGAGAATACAGGTCTTTTACTATCTTCATATTAATTTCTTGTTGACTGACCTAGTAATCTTTATTTTAAAACTATTCTGATCCAGTCCAGAGCTGTGTAATGGAGCAGGCGAGATGTCATTTGGCATGGAGACCTTCTTGATTACTGAACTGGCTTTGTCTTTCAAAAAACAGCTCTCCCAAGCAATCCACCATCAAAACCTAACCTAGTGGTTCCTTCCAAAACAGCAGAGGGTTGGTCACAAGGTTGAGCCTGGCTGCTGCTTGTCCCTTTTTCCTTGGTGACTCGTGCACGATGTTGATCCCTCTCCATCCTGACCTGAAACGAGGCTGTCATGGACAGGCAGACTCAGTTTTGAGCCAGGGCAAGGAAACCACTAACTGAACACTTGTAAAATGCCCACAGGAAAGGAGGGGGAGAGCTGCCAAGTCAGTGAACCTACAGCCCAGCTGTGCTTGCCTGCCAGGACACATCTATACATGGGATTGCCAAATGATTGCCTGGGCAGGTTCCTGCAGCTCGCAGGTGAGGCCGCGGGTGCTCCCTTTGCCGTCAGCGAGAGCTGGAATGTGCACAGCTTAATTAACAAAAAAAATCATCATGTCTGCAGACATCTTTCACCGCCCTCCTTCCCTCCAAACGATACACCTTAGAGACAAACTGATTGAGGCAGGATAATTCTTTATTCCAGTGTGATTTCTGCCTGGGTGAGCAGCGTGTACCTGGGAGCGGGGTGGGAGTGGTGAGTGCTGCAGGTGCCATGTGATGGACCCTGTGCTGGGTCACTGCTGGCTGCAGTTACAGACAAAGCCTTCTGCTACCAGTCCTGCCACCCCGTCCCCTCAGGTCACTGTCCCCCTCTGTCCTGCCCTCATGAGGCTCCACCTGCAGAGCTGCCTCCAGCTCTGGGGCCCACAGTATCACGAGGATGTGGAGCTGCTGCAGTGAGTGCAGAAGAGGACACAAGGATTCTCCAAGGGTTGAAGCCCCTCTGCTCTGGAGCCAGGCTGGGAGAGCTGGGGGAGTTCACCTGCAGAAGGTGACAGGGAGACCTTGGAGCCCCTTCCAGAGCCTAAAGGGGCTCCAGGAGAGCTGGAGAGGGACTCTGTATGATAGCCTGGAGTGACAGGACAAGAGGGAATGGCTTCCCATTGCCAGAGGGCAGGGAGAGATGGGATTTTGGGAAAGAATTATTCCCTGTGAGGCTGGTGACGCCCTGGTACAGGGTACCCAGAGTAGCTGTGGCTGCCCCTGGATTCCTGGAAGTCTCCAAGGCCAGGCTGGACAGGGCTTGGAGCCACCTGGGATAGTGGAAGGTGTCCCTGCCCATGGCAGGGGGTTGGAACTGGATGATCTTTGAGATCCCTTCCCACCCAAACCATTCTGTGATTAAAGGACGTGTTGCGTGTTTGCAGCATCCACTGCAGGAGCTCGGTGTGTGGTGAAGGGTTCGCTGTCAGGGTTTCGGTACCTGGGGAGGGGTCGGTGTCCGGTGAAGGGTTCGGAACCCGGGGCAGGGTCGGCGCCGCAATTTCGGAGCCCGGCCCAGCCCCGTGCGGCGGCCGCTCCTCCCCGCCGGTCGCTCCCGCCTCCGCCGCGGCTGCGCGGGCCGGGCCGGGCCGGGCCATGAGGGCGGCGGGGGGCGCGGCGCTGGCGGCGGCGGCGGTGACCGCGGTGGCGCTGGCGGTGGCGGCCTGGCGGCGGGCCCGACCCGTGCGGGAGGTGCTGTTCTTCCCCTCGCGGCCCTGCTGCATCGAGGCGCTGCTGGCCGAGGCCGCCGAGCCCGGCGTGCCCGCCCGGCCCTGCCCGTGCCCGCTGCCGAGCGGCGACACCGCCCTGAGCCGCCTGGTGCGCCGCCTCCTCTCCGCCCGCCGCTCGCTCGACCTCTGCCTCTTCTCCTTCTCCTGCCCGCAGCTCGCCCGCACCGTGCAGCTCCTGCACCGCCGCGGGGTCCGCGTCCGCCTGGTCACGGACGCGCAGTGCATGGGGCTGCACGGCTCCCAGATCGGCCGCCTGCGCCACGCGGGTGAGCGCGGGGCAGCCGGGCAGCGGAACCGAGACGGGGACGGAGCCCCACGTCGGGGGTGGCCGCGGCCCATCGCCGGCCCCTGAGCAGGTTTCTGTGTCTCCGCAGGGATCCAGGTGCGCCACGACCAGCACAGCGGGTACATGCACCACAAGTTCGCCATCGTGGACCGGAGGATGCTCATCACAGGCTCCCTCAACTGGACCAGCCAGGCCATCCAGACCAACCGGGAGAATGTGCTGGTTGTGGAGGACGCCGAGTATGTGAAGGCTTTTCAGGATGAGTTTGAAAGGATTTGGGAAGAGTACAATCCTGCCAATTACATTTTTTTCCCCAAAAGCAGTAAATGATTGAGCTGCCTCACAGGGCTAGTGGAACATGGTAACGCCCCCACATTTTATTATTATGTATAGACATCATTGTTTTGTTCATGTGGGTGTGACTTTGGTAAATGTCTCCAGAGAAGTGAAGTGTTCTTTCTCTGCCCTAAAATGCCACAGATCCCTTGCTGTGGGTTATTCCCGTGCCAGAGGGAGGTTGCGAGGGTGACAGTGACAGAGCTGTATTCACACGCATTAAGACTTTGGGCAGGCTCGTTGCTGTGCCCTGTGCAGAGCAGGTGTGTTCATACAGTGCTGAGCGTGTGTTTCAGTGGTAAAAGGAACACCTTCCAACTCGGGATATGGAATGGAATTGTAGCCAATTCCAAATGGAACTGTAGCCCAAGGGCTCCTCTACACCAGTCACTAAAGGAGAAATAAGAGGTTACAGCAGAGTTAAGAGTTTCTATAGATTAAGTGCCTCGGTCACATTTCTTGTTGGCATTAATTGTTTGAAAGTTGGTCAAAGGAAATCCGTGGGAAATAACAAAAATTTTTAAGTTTTTATTATGTGTTTCTTTTGATTAAAGGTTAGCAGAGCTCCGCTGTAAAAGCAGGACACAGATGGTAATGACAGCTTCTCTTGAGCAAGGAGGGGTAGGGAAATCTGGAAGGAAATGAGAGAAATGGTTCTTTGGGATCAGTGTTTATGTGGAGACCAAGCACAGCTGGAGTTGGGTCACCCACTTCAGGGGAGGTCTGGAAACTCTGGTCCTTTCAGGTGTTGGGACACCGTGTCATGGTCTGTGCCCTCACCTGGCAGCACCAGCCTGGGGACAGCGAGGGGAGGGAGGTGACATCTCTGTCCCCACAACTGTCTGTGGAACAAAGATGATGTAAACCTAAGAATTTCAAACTCTAAATAGTGTCTCTGTTAGAATTGTTTTATACTGAATATAAAGTGCCTTAATAGCTCTCAAGATGAAAAGAGGTTTTGATATTCTTTTACCAGTTCTGTTACCATTAGTACTGGGATTGGCACTGTTAAATAAACCATTTTCACAGAAAACGTCAATAGCCTCATCTGACTTTTGCATTCTAATTCCTGTAGATCCTTATTAAGACATTTATGATACACGGACATCTCCAGATTTTTAGATTTGTTCTGTTCAAGAAAGTTTGCATGGGGGAAAGAAAATTATATTACCTGTATGGAAGCACCTGGGGAAGGTCATTTTCCAGTAAATCCCATTCAGCAGCACTAGATTTAAACTACTTAAAACACATTATTGCTGTCAAAATGCTGCCTATTGCATTTCCTTTGTGAAGTGTGACTATAAAAACAAACATCTTCCTTTTCATGCTCTGACCTCTGCCCTGTTCTTCCTTCTTTCTTGTTAGAAATAAACCTGTCACACACGGCATGCAAAGGGTGGTGCAAAAATAGTTTATTACCATATAGTTAATGTAAAGTTAGGTAATTATATTTACAAAGTAAAAATGATCAGCTACATCCAGGGGAGCCTAGCTTGTCACACAAGGTTTGTAAGGAATAAATACAGTGAGAAAAAGTGACGTTTCTATTACAGCGAGCAGTTGATCAGGAATGGTGGCTCTTAAAAAAAGCACTGGAATAAACTGGGAGTGGAAGGGAGAAGGGAAGGAGACAGGAACTCACACACATGGAGAAACAGGAGCCTTCCACACCCTTCCCCTTTGCAGGGGGAAAAAAACAAAAATGTGTGAGAGCCCCGAGGCTGCAGCATCCCAGCGCTGCCCAGGTCCTGCTGGCCCTGCTCTGCTGCTGCCCTGCCACATCAGCACAGAAACGACTCTGGGAAACGACTCCTTCACCCTCAGCGCTCACAGTCCCCTGGGCTGTTCCCAGACACAGGGCACAGTGCCCAGATTTGACCCAGAACGAGTCCCCGTCACGGGTCAGTCGGGTGAAGCTCTGCTGGGAGAGAGCCAAGGCCAAGCTGTTCCGAGGGCGCTGGAGGAAGACTGACCATTAACACCTGAAACTGCCACGTCAGACACCACCCACAGCCTCACAGAGCTTCCCTCCCTCTCCCCCAAACCTCCATCCTTCCAAATGATTCTTTAAACTCTCAAGTCATCCGGAATTCCAGGAAGGTGGACACTGGCCAAGCCGGAGCATTCCTGCTTCCTACTTACCACAGTCTCCAGTATTTTACATGCTTTGCTTTCTCTAAGTGAGAACAGTGAGCAGTCTTGTCCTGCACCACAGGGTGAAGAAAGCATGATGAAAATAATGCTAATTGCACCCATTATTTACGAGTTCAGGGCCAGCTGGGTTAGTTCAGCTGGTACCAACTTGTCAGGTTCCTCTAGTAAATCCCACACCCTCTGTCTCCTCAGCAGCCTCACACGGAGGTTTGTTGTTCCCAGCCTGGTGCTCCCTGTGCCTGCAGCACTGCCTTGGATCGTGGAGTTCCACAGTGAGTTACAATCGTGGCCACGCTGCTGTGGGATGGGTGTCTGTGCAGGGGGAGCTGTGGCTCCCTTGGGAAGCCCAAGAACATCCCAAATTTACTCCCCAAATCCAGGGGCTCGCTGTGCTCACTGCGACAGCCCCAGCTGGCTGTGCAAGGAGAGCTGTGGCTCAGCAGGGAGTTGTTGCTGCTCTCTGTAACAGCAGGGCACAGTTTGCACATGCACAGCGTTGATGCTGCTGTCAAACACAAGATTACTGAGTCCTCTGGCTGGAAAAAAATACCCCAAATTTATGGCAAAGTAGGTTACAGTGGTGAGACAGACTGTACACAAGCTTCGGACAGGTACCTTCAAGGCTAAAGGCATAGATCAGCAGAAAAGGTTTGAAAAGGTACTTATAACAGTCCTCAAACACAAAAAAAAGCAGTTTATCAGGGCAGATGGGATGGGTTGGACATGTTACACTCATTCCTCCTCTCCCAACCCACACGTGGGGCCCCTGTGCTACAAGACTTAAAAATCAAACCCACAACTCAGTCACAAAAGAGAACCCTCTGCAAACTGCTGAGGAGTGAATATTTACACTGCACGGTTGGAATACTATACAGGTATTAAATTACTTTTGTTTTTAAAAAAGAGAAGAATAAGAAAGCTTTTTTTTTTTTTTTAACCTAAAAAATTTGGAAAAAAATACAGAGCAAAGGCAAACCACAGCGAGTGTGCGTGTGCTTGAGTGTCCACAACAAACTGAGTATCCAAACCAGGACAAAAATGCCAAGGACTTGTGGAAGTGCCATCAAAGAGAGTAGGTACAGAAGTGACATATTTTGCAATGCAGCCCAATTTTACTGCATCCCAGTTCCTGGTACCAAAAAAGAGAGGAATCTTCTGGTTTACAGGTCAGCACCAATTCTAAGCAATTCTATTTTTGAAGCAAATGATGGTAATTTGCTCCTTTTTTTAATACATGGGCAAAGAAAAGGTGACATTTAAAGAAGGATTCAGTCTGGCTCAGGGGAGATGGTGCAAATGGGAGGGAAATTTTACTCAGGAAAAATTAGATTACTTGGAGCTGACAAGGAGACACCTGTGCCTTCGCTGCACACGACTTTCCTAAACATCCCTTTCTGGTGCTGTCAATAGTGTGGAGTGATGCAGAATGCAGCAGCTTGCCCACACACTTTCTAATTTAAATAGCCACTGATCAATCCCAAAAGGTGGATGAAGCCTGGAGCAGGAAAAAGCAGGAGGATAACTGAGGATCATTGCTATGAATAAAAGGATTTCTCCCTTTATTTTCAAATACTGGGCTCTGCGGGAATATTTCAGTTTGAGGCTGTTTATTGGAGCTGCAAGTTCCTTTTCTTGACTGTGAAGACAGGTAAAGTGCTGCTCCTTGCCTTGGAGAGATGCTCAGACTGACCAGAGTGAGCCCAGAACCCTCAGCCGGGGTTCAGAACATTTGGCTGCATAAGGCACCTTCCTTCCTCCTCTTCCTCTCAGTGACCCCCAGAATTCACAGCTCTCACCCTAAACACACCCCAAACACCCTTCCCAAGCACTGCCCCGGAGGGTGCAGCTCATCCTGACAATGTCAAGGCCACTGTTCAGCCCTGTCTGTACAGCAGACCAAGATTCTCCTTTTATTTTTACAGAGGAGTCCAACTCCCCCATGGAAAACATCTGCTCCTTCAAGCTAGAGCACATGAGCAGGATTTTCTCGGCAATCTAAGGAAGGTCAGGGCCCACATGGCAAGAGGGAGATGAGAACGTTCTGCTTGGTTGGCAAAAAAGGACAAAGTCCCATCCTAAGTCTGAAGAGAAGAGGAGGAGGAGGGTGTTCTCCTAGAGCTAGTGACACCTTGCAAAGGAAGAGCAATGACAGTGACAAGGCCCACGTGCCATCCCGACTCCATGCTGCCTCCCACGGCCTCTGCCAGGAGATCCGAGCTCACCATGGACCTGGAGCAGCCAGGGGTGAAGTGGCTGGAGAGGTGATCCAGGTCAGGGAGGATCCCAGGTTCTCCAGTGCCCAGATCATGAAGAGCCGTGCTGAACTCGGATGCAGAGACTGGCTGCACATCCACACGTCTGAGGGCACGTGCTGCTGATGAGGGAAAGGCTTTGTATCCCACAGGGTGAACACTTTTCCTACCCTGCTCCCATCTCCAGGACCTCCATGCACACCCAGGCCCACAGAGCATCCCAGCAGGAACAGGTGCTCTGCCCCCTGCAAGGTGCTGGCTCCTGCCTGGGGACAAGTGGGGTCCCTCTGGGCAGGACCAGCTGCCGAGCCCTGCCGTGAGGTGCCAAACTGGACAATTGGCCATGGCAAGGCCACACAAGCTGGACAAGAGCCTGATTCCCACTGTGGCACAGTGACACTGTGTCCTGCTGAGGGTCTGGTGGCTGGAAAAGAGATTCTGCTCCCTGGAGGATGAAGGTAACTCTGGAAGCTGCTGTGGTCCAGCCTGGCAGGACTAGAGATGGCTCCGCCAGCCCTGTGGGGCTCTGAGAGCTGCACCTGTACCAACCACCAGACCCAAAACCAGCAGGGAAGCACCGGGAGCTGCTGCCCTCAACCTTGGCTGAGTGCCCAAAGGACAAGAGGAAGCTCTGCTCCAGGGGAAGGCCGGGATATCTTCCACATCCCAGCCTGAAGTGGTCACTCTGCACCTAACCAGGCTGGGAAGCCAACTTGACAGTCTTCTTCAGCCCTGGTGACCGGAGAGGCAGGACCCGGGATCCTTCCAGGTGGAATCTTGACATTTATCCTGGGGTGAAGCCTCACACCTGCAAAGCAGCACAGGCTTCTAGGAAGCTTCAGCTCCGCTGACTGTGACCATCCAGTGCTACCAGCTCCTCATCCCTTGGTTTGTATCCATTTATCTGCCTCACGGTGCTAAACTGCATGTTTTAGATACAAAAGCTATTAGGACTGAGAAGGTCTGAAGCACATACTGGTTTTGAGATTTTTATTTCAGGAAAAGATTAAAGAATTAAAATAGGAGCTGCCCTGCTGACAAGAAGAGTTGAATTCAAGAAGCTGGTAAAAAAAGAGCATTATATGCATTGAGCACTGTGCATTTTCAGTCAATATTGGCTCTACTTTCTACTCTACTTTCCTTTGACTAGGAAAAGGGAGTTTCACATGCGCACAGACCCTGGGATACACGGGATTCAATGAGAGGAAGGGAGTAACAGCANAAAAAAAAAAAAAAAAAAAAGAAAAAGAAGAAGAGTGCTGGGCTTGATCTAACAGAGGCAAGAAAGTGATCTTACAGCTCGGCCCCTGGAACACCAACTCCGACCACCAGCGAGACGGGAGCGAGGACGCGCCAACGGCGCCGACTCGATGGTGCACTTCAGTAGCTGCAGCTCCCCATCCACAACCACCTGGGCAGTCACCAAAGCTTGCCAGGCTTCGGTGGCACCTACATTCAGGATACGGCACAGTCACGGGGCAGGGGAATCACTTCTTGCATCCTTCTCCAGCGAGATGTCGGCGTTGTACCTCCAGGCTGCGGACGCCGGCACGGACTGGCGCTCCCCGACAGCTTCCCCTGGCTTTCCCCCCTTGTAGGTGCAAGTAATGCAGTCGAGATCAATGGTTAGATCAGGCTCCTGGTGTGCTCTGAGCACGGGGTCTCTAGACAGCAGTAAGAGCTTGGTCTGGCTGACACCACCCAGGCCCTGCTCGCTCTTCCCGACAGAGCTATAGCTTATTAACAGGCTGCTGAGCCTTAATACTGACACTTAGTGTAATGGTTTACAGTGAAGAAAAGATTCTCCTACAAAGCGCCGAGGAGAGGTGTGGGGGGGGGAACCCCATTTCAATCCCTTCCTCTCCCTCTCAGAGTCTCTGGAGCATCTCACAAGCAGGGAAAGGAGCCGGGAAGGCGAGGAGGGAGCACCGCCACCGCGGCGCCGGGTCCCGTCGGGGCGTCGGGACGAACGACAGCGAGGACATCGCGAGGAACGAGAGACAAACGGTGCTGGTGCTGTGCTGCCTCAAGCTGGGAGGTGCGCGTGGTCAAGCGGAGCGGGGAGAACTACTCTTTCTTCAAGTCCCTGGATTCAAAAAGCTTCAGGCGTTCTTGCACAGTCAGGCCTTCCTTCAGACTCTGGGAGAGACAAAAGACAGAGAGCGTTGGGGCACAGGCGGGCGCCGGGCGCCGGGCAGGGAGCGATGCTCGGGCAGAGGAGCCGTGGCAGCGAGGAATGAGCTCCCTGGAGGAGGATTAGTGGGACATGCTGAGAGAGAACACACGGTTATGGAGGGCGGTTACTGGAGGGTGGTGCCTTGAGACAGGGTGAGATTGCAAACGAACCAGGCGACGAACCAGAAGCGAATGAGAGGCACATCATGCTGCAAGCGGGATTAGCTGACTTGGGAATGACCCCCGGAGCTCACAGGGCGCTGCTGGATGGGGCAATTCCATGGAGGGAGCCCCAGGCAGGCCAGCTGGGATCTGCTATGCTGAAGCCCCCAGGAAGCTGAGCAGGACCTTCAGGCTGGTCCTTCCCTGCCTCCCACACCACTGTGGCACTCATGGGGACAGTCCTGGCTCTGCTCTGTGCAGGATTTGCTCAAGAAATCCTGGAAACTGCTGTGTGCTGCCAGCGACCATCCCGCCTCTTCTCTCACCCCACCCTGGGACTCTCCCAAGCCAAAGATGTCTCAACAGCCCATGGTGAGACAGAGGAATCCTAAATACTGTTCAGGTCTGGCAGGCTGTGATGGTTGATCCAATTCAGATGCAGCATCCGGATTTCAAGGCACAACTCTCAGCTGGCCAGCAGCCCCCTGGCATTTGGAATTGTAAAATCCATCACCTCCACATGGGGACTCAGCAGCACAGCACTGAGACGGGCAGAAACCCAGAAACAAATTGCCTGAATCCTGTAGGGCAGCTTTAAATTGAAACCAGCCTGAGGGGATGCACCAGCCTAATGCCAGTACCCTCCTTCCTGCAGCCCCAAACCTGTGGCATGAGAGACTGAGGAGAGCAAAGCATTGGTGGTGAGTTGTCCCTGTAGATGAGGAGGCACAGCCACTTCCCATCCCTAAAAACAGCCCCCATAGCCAGGGCTCTGCCCCTCTGTGCCCCACTGCCTGTCCCACCCACAGCTCTGCCTGCCAGCCTGGTCCTTGGAACTTGCAAGGAATTCATGCTGCAGCTGGAACATTGTTCACTTTACAGACCAAGACTTGGCACCTTCGAAGGCACAGACTGGAGGGATGGAAATCAGCTCCTTGGAGGAAAGTCTGAGGGAATTGGGATTGTTCAGCCTGGAGAAGGCTCAAGGTGACCTTAGGGCCCCTTCCAGAGCCTAAAGGGGCTCCAGGAGAGCTGGAGAGGGACTCTGGAAGAGAGCCTGAGTGACAGGACAAGAGGGAATGGCTTCCCATTGCCAGAGGGCAGGGACAGATGGGATTTTGGGAAGATATTCTTCCCTGGGAGTGTGGGGAGGCCCTGGCACAGGGTGCCCAGAGAAGCTGTGGCTGCCCCTGGATCCCTGGAAGTGTCCAAGGCCAGGCTGGACAGGGCTTGGAGCCACCTGGGATAGTGGAAGGTGCCCCTGCCTATGGCAGGGGGTTGGAACTGGATGATTTTTCATCCCTTCTAACCCAAACCATTCTGTGATTCCATGATCCTACTATCAGGCAGCCCTTCTCCTTCCCCTTCCCTGGCTGTGGTGCCAGAGGACTGTTCCATCACAGCAGCAGGTTGGACTTCTGGGCTGCGTTTTCCTTCCCCTGTATTTATCAAGGCAGGACTCCATGATAAACTTGCCCCCAGGCTGTGCAGATTCCCATGGTTACTGTATTTCTGGAAATGTTTTTCCTCCCACAGGCCCACAAACACAGAAGGGCTTTGCCAGGCAGGATGGAAATGAAAGCACTAAACTGGACTGAATTTCCAAACGCTGTGTGCTCTCTTTCCAACGGGCAGCAGAGTCTCCTGGGATGAGACTCTCTGAGCACACACTTCCTAAAGGAAGTTTACTTTGGGCCTCTTTAAATGGGAGCAGCTCATGCATTCCAGTCCTCGCATCTGATTTCTTGGTGGATGGAAAGAGACACCAGGAATCACAGGACTGTTCTGCCTGATGGCACAAATTCCAGCAAATTCAGCCCTTGGGCAGTCCCACAACCGTTTCAGTTGCTGATGAGGTGAGTCTGATGAAGTGAGACTAATGTAGGATGATATCTGTGATAAAGGAATCTTCCAACTGACTTCCTGGGGCTCTCCACCCACTGTGCTGGGAGCTCCCCTCTCCTAATCTGCCTCTGCAGGTGCTCCCACCTCAGTCTTTGCCACGGGCCAGGAAATTCACTATTGCTCCAGTTAATGGAGATATCTGGCTCATTAGAGTCAGCCTCATTTCTATCAGCTCCCTCCTGTTGCTGGATAAGCTTGGAAGCCTTGGAGGCTCAGGGATGGAGAGCAGGAGGAGAAAGTTACTGGGCAAGGAAGACTCTTGGTCAGGCATGGATCAACCTGAAAAAGTAGCAACTGTGGGTAAAGGGAATTAGGGCAGTCCAGGCATTCCCTCTGCAGCTGAGGTGGCTGAGACCATTTTCCATGCTCCAGGCTGCTATGGAAAGTACAGTTAAAGGCATCCCTGACTATTCCTGCACCTGGCTAACAGCAAAACAGGTGTTTTCCTACGAGACCTGGACAGTGCTGGGGTTTAGTCTGAGGCATGCAGAGTCATTCAGGCATGCACACTCGGTGTCCCACGCTCCCAACACAGTACACAGGAAAACGTGCCCCACCATGTCCAAATCCTCCCCGTGATGACGGAGCTGTGTTGGTGAGGGTGGGAAGAGCAAGAAGACAAAAAGCCACATTCCCCAGGGAAGAGGCAGAGAGACTGCGTTTCACACGGATCTTGGGAACAGTCTTCTCCCCTCCCCTTTTCCCCTTTGCCCAGGAAAAGAATTAGCAGTGAATAAACCTGTCAGTCAGTGATTAAGAGAAGGAGGGCTCTGGTTTGGCAGGGAGGTGTGAGCAGTGCATGCAGAGGTTGGGCCGCTCCCGTGGTGGCTGCGGCGCTGGGCGGGTGCCCGTGTGTTTACCTACGTGGCAGGGAACCTGGACTCGGGTTCATTTCAGTTATCCCATGAGACCTGCTCAATAACGGACTGTTGAAGGAAAAAAGCAAAATAAAACAAAAGAAAACAAAAACAAAAGAAGAAGCTCATAAATCCCAAGTGAATTTGCGCTGGTGCAGCCCCAGCTCCCCCCGTCCCGCAGCAATGCCCTGGCACAGCCCCTGCTTCCTCTCCTCTCCTTCCCACCAAGCAACGCACGTGGGGACCACACACAGAAAGTGATCTGAGTTGAAGTGGTGAAGGGAAACCCAACGTCAGAGTGGCCCAGCAGGTCTGGGCTGCCCCAAAATGTGCAGAAGCCTCTCTCTGTTTACTGGGTGCAGTGCAGATGCCCCGAGCTGAGGAGCTGCTGCTCGCAGAGCTCCGAGTGTCTCCCCACATGAGCACCAAGCTCAAAGTGTTCTGCCTGCCCTGCAAGGGCCCAACCACTTCAAACATCAGCACGAGACACCAGGTGAGAGGCAAAGCAGATTTGTTCACGTTGAGCTTCCTCCCAACTGCCCTGTGTTTAATGCTGACTCCTGGTTAGCATTATTAGCCCTTCCTTGTCCCTGCAGTCCCACATGATGTAACTGGCTGCCAAGGAGAGCTTGGCACAGCATCACTGGGCTTTGGGATCAACAGCAAGCACAGAAGGACCACAGAAGCACAGGGCCACCTGCACCATGTTAACACACAAGCAAAGCATGTGTTAAATATGCCCAGGACTCAGGCACTGCTGATACATATAAAGACAAAAAATGATGAACACTAAAACTAGAATGATGTGCATATTTCCACCTATATTTCAACTGTAAAGAGGGAGCAGATACTGGGATAGTCCTCCTGTGAAAGACCAAAGAACAAGATGAACTTCAGCCTTTACTCCAACCAGGGAGCAGCTTCATGCCTCCAACTGAGCAGGGTCCAGAGTGGGGGAGCGGGCCCTGCCTGGCTGCACAGTCAGTCCTTTTGCAGTAAAAAACCATCCAGGCTAGCACTAGTGGTTGAGAAATTCTTCATTTTGTTCCCCTGTCCATTTCTTCCCACTCGGGATCCCCACCAAAGAGAAATGCTGGGCATTTCTCATTCCCATCCCACTGGGCAGGACATCTGAGCTCACCTTTGACCTGATATTCCTTAGTTGCCGGCTAACACTGGATCTGTCTTTCTTCAAGAAATCAGGGTTGCTTTTTGATTTCATAATATCTGGGAAGAAGCAAAAGAAGTGGGATTAGCCTGGTGCCCACTGCCTTCCTGCAAGGACAGGGCTGGGGCTCTGCCCTCCCAGCCCAGGAAAGTGCCCCAATGAGCCCGACTCTTAGCACTGCCCCAAGGGCAGAGGGGGCTTTTGGGAATCCCTGCATCACGAGGTTTTCCTGATGCAAAATGCCAGAAGGCTTTCAAAGCTCGTCAGCCTTGGGTTGGAAGGCCAAGTCCTACACTCAGACCCATTACTCCACAAGGGTTTGTACTCCAGGATTCCCGTGTTAGCGCGGGACACCCAGGACTGCTGGAGGAGGACTGACCATATCCCGATACAGTGGTGTTCACAGGGGATTTCTCTCCCTGAGCTTCTGTGGCTGCTTTCAGCTGCTCTTTCAACCTGCTGATATCACAGTCTGCCTTGGCCTTCACGATGCTCAGCTCCGTGTAGATGTCTTTGTACTTGTCGCTGGCGTATTTCTTATCCTGGCAAGGGAACAAGAACAACCCGATGGAGCCAGACAGACAGCTGGAGCCGAGGGGTTTGTGGATGCACTGAAGAGGAGCTTGGCAAATGCTGACGGAAGAAGAGCCGGCAGCTCAGAGAGAGGCTTGGCCAGGGCAACACACGCCCTCGGAGCTGCTTCCAGCAGCGATCCGGGACTGCGGGAATGGAGACAGGCGGAGAGCCGAGAGCCAAGGGCCAGCACACAGTGCTGCCCGTGCCTGCAGCCCCTCAGCTACGGGGCTGCTTGTGGCTTTTCATTTTAGCCAAGACACAGAATTCAAGCAGAATTCCCAGAAATGGCCTTGGCCTATCCAGAGCAAACCAGTTCCACCGCTGCGAGGCTGGGCAGATCTCTAACACTGAATGTTTGTGCCATTTAAATCTGATCTGATGTGACAGTAAATGGGGAAATCACACTGAAAGGGATGTTTTCCCACACTGTCTCCTTTGTGGGGTAAGGCTTAAGTTGATACATGGAGTGCTTTAGTGATGACACCAAAATGGGTATTGAATTACATTCAGGGAAAAAATTAAATATGGTTTCAAATCTGGGTGTAAATGGGCTGAAATCTAAGCACAGACACTCAAGAGCAGAGCACAGCAAGAGGATTTGCAGAACCACCCTTGGCATTACCCTCAGTGCTGTCTGCAGCTCGTCTTTGAGGGAGCTGATCTCCTGCTTCAGGTACTGGATTTCGGATTCTTTAACCCGCAGCAGGACCTGTGGGAACAAAAAAGAGCATCTTTGCACCTGAGCAGACACAGTGTGACACCTGCTGTACCCAGTGGCAACCAAGCCAAGGGCTGGAGTCTCAGCCCCGTGTCAGCACCACAAAGCCCCTGGTCCACCCATCTTCTGCTTCTTACAAGAAAACTCCTCCTGTTTCTCTTGTAAACTTGCCCAAGCTTACACTGCTGATGTGTTCCCTGCACACCCCAGTTTCTGTGCCCACTGCTCTGCATGGATTGGATCCCAGGGACAAGCAGGGGCTGCAGAAGGAAGAGCAAGTGTCTGGCTTGACATGGTGAGAAGATCAGGACCACAGAATCTCCAGACCTCATGCAGCCCACGATAACAGTGCTGACCAGCCACGAGAGCTGACTGGGGGGGGATGGCTGCAACACCTCCCGGCTGTGACAAGCTCCCAGGGTACACAGCACTCGTGCCCACCCTCGTGTCTCTCTGCAGAACTCACCTCCAGCTCGTAGGCGTCCTTGCCCTGCGTGAGAGGCGACCCAGCAGCCTCTCCCCCGCCCTCCCCGGTCAGCAGGGTCCGCAGTCGCGTGATCTCCGCAGCCAGGCGGTTATTCAGCTCCTGGGAAGAGGAGGAGAGCCGTTGTGGGAAGGAGGAGCACGGCCATGGCTCAGCACAGAGCCCACTGTCACCAGGGCAGGGACCCTCACCTGGTTGTGGGCGTTGAGCTCCTGGTTCTCCCGCTGGCACTGGCGGAGGGCCTGCCTCTCAGCCTCCAGCGCCTGCGCCAGGTGGGCGTTCTCCAGACACTTCTGGGAATACTGCTCCGAAAGCACCTCCAGCTCCCGCTGCACCGACTGCAGCTCCTCCCTGCGGAACACACAAAGGGGTAATGGCCTCTCCACACACACACATCTCCATTCCTATTCTTCCTTCAGCATCCCAGGACAACCCAACAGGGAGCTAACCACCAAGGATGAGGATTGCATTATTTCCTTTGGAAAAAAACCTCAAACCTGGAGCAAGTCAACTCTTCCCTCTCCTGGCAGAGTCATGCCTGGGCACCAAAGGGGACAGGAGATTGTTCTTTCAGAGGTTAAGTGGCACAACTTTCTCAGGTTTCCAAAAACTGAGCTGAGATCTACCTATGAGAAATTCTTCCCTGTGAGGGTGGTGAAACCCTGGCACAGGGTGGCCAGAGGAGCTGTGGCTGCCCCATCTCTGAAAGTGTCCCAGGCCAGGTTGTATGGGGCTTGGGGAAACCTGGGATAGTGGAAGGTGTCCCTGCCCATGCTAAGGGGTTGGAATGAGATGAGTTTTAAGGTCCCTTCCAACCCAAACCATTCCAGGATTTTAAGTTGGGCCTGGGCACCCAGGACCAGGTGTACTTGCACACCTCTGCAACTGATATAGATATATCAAGGTTGATAAATCTGACAGGCAGCCCTGCTCAGCTCCCACAGAGGAACCTTTCCATGGAAAGCTCAGAACTTCCTCCTCACCTTTTGAATGACCTCACTGCTGCAGCTGTGTGAAAAGCAGCACTGGCTGCTTATCTGCTACTTCTGGCCACTATATAAAAGCAGCTATTTTGGGTAATGTGGGGACATTGATCTGGAGCCTGAAAGATTGTGGGCAACCAGGAGGCTCCGATGGATGCAGCGGGGTCGAGACCAAAGGGAAGAGGTCCCTGAAATAACCCTGAACTCATTGCCAGAATCAAATGGGAGAGAAGAGCCTCCCACACATGATCTCCCTGCAAGATGGCAAGAGAGGACAGTGATGGTCTTACAGGTACTGCCTTCGGAGGGCCTCAATGTCGGCGTTGACGCTGCTGATCTGGGAGCGCTGGGACTTCTCCAGCTCCCGCTCCAGCTCCTCCCGGTGCGCGTTCTTCATGGCTTCGATGGCTGGGAGGGGCAGCACAGTGTCAGTCAGCACCCAGCACCCTCCACCCACGGCTGGGTTTTTGAGGTTTTGTTCATTTTGTAAAGGAACAAAACCGAAGTCAACCCTGCAAATGTCCCACTGCTTCACAGCCCCTTCAGTCTGTGCCCCAGCTGCAAAGGGGCTTCTGTAAATCCTGCTTTTTAACAGAGTCCAAATGATTGTCCCCTTCACACATTATTTCCTGGACTGTGGGACTCCCATTGCAGAGCCTCTGAACTCCAGTGTTTTAACATCAGAATGAAGAGGGGTACTGAAGAATGAAATCAGTATGCAATTGGCAATAATTTAACCACAGGAATAACTAATGCCTTTCTGAGCTGGAATGGAAAAAAAGATCAGACTGTGTAACACCCAGAGGTACCAAGCCTAGAGAAGGACCATGAGATGGGCACCAAACCTGGGTGACCAGGAGACAGACCTCCATCTAAAACATCTTTCCCACAAACCCATTCCCATGTCCCTGTGCAGCCCCCCCAGCCCTCATCCCATCCCTGCTCTGCTCCTCAATGCAGCCACCACCACCCCCGTGTCCCCACCACCACAGAGCTGCCCCACCATGGGGGACCTCGTGGTACCTGAGATGGTGGCAGCCGTTTCCTCTGCCAGCAGGCGATCCTTCTCCTCCCGCAGCTTCTCCAGCTCCCGCTGGTGCTGCCGCTGCAGGTCCTCGATCTTCTTCTGGTGCGTCTCCTCCATGGCTGCAAAGCCCCTCTCACATGTTGCCTGCAAAGGGAGGACGGGAAAGGGTTGGCCCAGGAGCACAGGGCTGGTGCCAGGGCGATGGGGAGCCCAGCAGGAGCCACACGCCAGCGGGCAGCTCAGCTCCCCAGGTCCAGCAGGGATCTTCTGCTTCCCCAGCCGTGGAGCAGGATGGACCTCGCAAAGCTCCTGCACGTCGCTCAAGCCCTGACAGCTCCAGGGAAAGGGATGCATAGGGGCAGACCCAGTTGGGGAATGCAAATATATGTCAAAAAAACAACCAAAAAAAACCCTTCTGTGCCCCTTCTGCTCTTTTCAATGCCTGTTTTTTTTCAGCCTCTGGGTGGAAGGAAGACGACGTGACAGCAACAGGATCTTAATTCCCAACTGAGTATTGCTACAAATGCTGCAGGGAAAATTACTTGCTAATTGAATTACTAGGAAAGAACTTGGGCCAGGACACAGGAGGAGCAATTTGGGGAGTTGAGATTCACCAGGGGCGAGGTCCTAAATTCCTGCCTGGTCCTTCTGCCCCTGGCACAGCCCCACTCCTGCCTTTGCAGCAGACAAATGCAAATGCCAGCTCAGCTGCCAGCCCAAGCATATTGGGATCCTGGATGGACACACAGCTGCAGGACACGGACAGGACCAGCAAAGCCACAAGCAGGTCCAAGCCACAAGGGAAGAAGGGGCACACAACTGGGGACAAGCTGCTGAGGCTCATCAGGCAGCTTGGGACAAACCTGATGCCAAGCACTGTACAGGGCTTTTCCCCTTAATGACACAGGTTGGCTTTATTCCCTGATTTCAATGGAGCTCCCCTTGATTAACACCAGTGTCTTCTGTGGAAAGTGAGAACTGTCACCTAGGGACCTCTGGAACCCCATGGGAAATTTTAGGGGAACAAATTCACTCTCCCAGTGGCAGAAGTGCTCAGGACAGTCCAACACCACTAACCGTCACTAACATACACCTCCCAGCATCACTTTCTTGGCTAATGCTCTGTTACCTACTCCTAATCCTTGTTCCTAATTTTCAGCTTTGGTGGTTTTTTCCCTCCCATTTAATTTTTAATCCCGAGGCATTCTTCACTTTCCCAGCCTTGTTTGTTTGTTTTAAACTCCTAACTCAGTGCCAGAACCTGCCTAGACTTGGCTGTAGCACAGAGCAGCCCTGCAGGATTCTTCATTACATCCAGAATCATAGAATATGCTGAATTGGAAGAGACCCACGAGATTCATCCAACTCCTGAGACACCTCTAATTTTGGAAGAAAAAGGTGCAGACTCTGTCATAAGTCTGGCTGTAGATTCACTATTTAATGTATTGTAAATGCATTGCCGTAAATCCACACATACAAATCAGTATCTTGTAGAATCACAGAATGATTTGGGTGGGAAGGGACCCTAAACTCCATTCTGTTCCACCCCTTGCCACGGGCAGGGACACCTTCCACTATCCCAGGCTGCTCCAAGCCTTGAACCTGGCCTTGGACACTTTGAGGGATGGGTCAGCCACAGCTTCTTGGGGTCACCTGTGGCAGGGTCTCACCACCCACACAGGAAAGTATTTTTTTCCTGATAACTAATCTAAATCTACCCTCCTTCTACAACCCTAAACTCGCTTCCAAATGGGGAATGCTCTCCTAGGAAAAGCAAACCACTAAATCTTTTTTTTTTTTAGATGCTAGATGATCTCAAACCAGTTTTACAGCCAGTCTGACCGGTGGGGCAATTTGAATGGTGGCATTTCATTGCCAGTGGGTTTCTCTGCACCTCACCTGGGTGTTCCGTAACTGTGCACTCATTGTTGTGTAGAGAATTACTGTGTCCAACATCAGCGTGGCCCTTGCAGCCTCCTGCAGAGGAGCTCTGCTTTGCTACAGAATTTGGCATGTGTCTGCAGCTACTTTCCCTAGGAACATACATTTTGAGAGCAGAAGAGTTTCCATTTCATCCTGCATTTCTGAAGGCAGCAGAGACAGACTGGAGATTTGATCAGACTGGGAAAGACAGAGCTGAGGAATGCTTTTAAAGGGAAGTCACAAACAAAATATATGTGTTTGGTACAAGGAGAAACACTGAGGTCTTCATGTTGAAGGAGAGCGTGATGTTATTGAGCTACTTTGAAACTCTCTCCCTCTCCACGCAAAGACCACCTGCAGAAATCCACCCTCCCAAGCCCTCAGCAATGCATTTAGAATACCCCAGCATGGAGAAAAAGGAAGCACCATGCTTTACACAGGCCTGGCTAATACTCTGGGGCTTGTTTCAGCACACTGGCTCTTTTAGGGGATGCCCCTTGGTTCGGCAAGCAAACCCCGGGACTGCACGCGCCCTCCCACACGCTCAGCAGCAGAAAGCAGAAAGTGTTAAACACGTCAAGACCTTTAGGTTTTCAAAGTCTTTCTGGTATTTTTCCCTCAAAGTGGAAGCGTTCCCCTCCAGATGTTTGTTCTCCAGCTCATCCCTCATGACATTCATCTGGGCCTCCAGCTCCTGGATGCGTTCCCTCAGGCCATGCATGGAGTCCAGGTCGCTGCCGGGGTCCTGCCCGGTGCCACCCGCCTCACCAGCCACCCAGGTGTCCCCAGCACCCGGGGCCACCGCAGGGGACGCCTCTGGGTGCTGCCTCTGGTACTCGTCAAGGGTCTCTTGCAGGCGCTGCAGGTTCTGGCTGTAGTGCTCCTGCAACGCCTGCAGCTCCTCGCCGTGGATGACCTGCAGCTCCTTGATCTTGGCCTGGAACTTTTCCTCCAGCGTTTGCATCTGCTCCAGGTGATACTGCTCCATGTTCTGCTTGTCACGGACAACAGCATCCAGCTGGTTGAGCCCCTCCATCCTCTCAGCCTTCAGGGCATCCTCTGTCCTGTTGAGCTGCTCGATCACATTTCGGATTTCCTCCTCGTACCGCCCCTGCAGCTCGCTCAAGCTCTTGCTGTGTTCATGCCCTTCCTCCTCCAAAAGCATCCGCTGGTTGTCCAGCTGGGACACCTTTGCCTTGAGGTCAGCGTTCTCCCTCTCCAGCACGGCGATCACCTCACTGTACTCGCCCTGCTGCTTCCTGAGCAGCTCCTCGTACTCGTCCCGCAGGAGAGACACTGTCTTCACCCGCTCCTGGCACAGAGCATCCATGCTCTGCAAGGACTCCTTGTAGGATTTCATCTCCCTCTCGTGCTCCAGACGGACTTTGCAAGCGGCGTAACAAACCTGAGCCTGAACAATGGCATCGTGGACTAACAAAGACGAATACCGCTCCAGGTCTCCCATGCATGAATGGTAGGAAAGACTCTGGGATATCTTCAGGAGCTTCTGACAGTCTCTCATGGCCTCCTCGGGAGGCAGAGAGAGTAAGGCAACAGATATCTCCTTCAGAACATTGGATTTGTCCTTTAGTTGCTGGGCAAGATCTTCCTGAATGGAAACGAGAGCTTCACTACTACGGTCTGGTGCGCTGCCAGTCTCCTCCGCCTTGGCTAATTCCTGGCACGGCACCATTTGGAGACGGCTCCCATCCCAAGAGATCTGAGTTCTTTCCGAAGCATCTTTTTGTATTTCTAGTGCTTCAGAAATCTGGTGCATAACTCTGTCAAACTCAGGAGTCCTGTACGCTTTGATGATCTCCTCCAACATGCACTTGTGCTGCTGAAGAGCAGTTTTGGTATTATGGAGCTCTTCTTCAATTGTTTTTAACCTCTGATGAAAAGATTCTCTCATTTTTTCTGCAACAAACCCAAGTTCTGCTTTGATCAATGTAGCATCTGCTACAACACTGAGAAAACAAGGGGAAAAGCCCAAACTTGTTTCTGTTTTACCCTCAGCTTCTCCTTCTCTGGTGCTCAAGTGTGCTCTCAGTTCCTTCACCTGGCTCCAGAACTCCCCTTCCAGCAGCAGCTTTTTAGACAGGACGCTGGCCAGATCATTGGCTGTATGAGAAACGCTTGCTGGCTCCAACAAAACCACCTCAGCCGTTCCCTGGATCTCTCTCAGAAGCTGGGCTATCTCAGAGCTTGCGTTTTTCAAAGACTCTGCTATCTGGTTGATGAGAGAGGCCTCAAATGCCACCCTCTCAGAAAGCCACCTCAGCTGGCCAGTGTCAAACACATCTGCTTGCTGCTCCTTGGAGACGTGCTCCTCTTCTCCCATATCCCCTCCTTCTGGAGCAGGGCTCTCCGTGGTGAGGCTTTCACTCTCCTGATACTCTGATGGGACTGGTGTCCCGCTCAAGGCTTGGATTGCATTTGATAAAGTTGTTTCCATGCTGGACAGAGTAACAAGGAACAAATCACCCTCTTTTTCCTTGTCTGATTTGGGCAAGGATCTTAGCTGCTCCCTGCATTTCTCTAAGCAAGTCAGCGCTTGATCGTTTTTCATCTGGAAACCTCCCAGCTCGCTGACGTGACTTTCTATGAGCTTGAACTTTTCCTGCCTCTCGCTCTCCAGCTGTGAGATCAAAGCATTGACTTGGGACAGGCTGGTCTGAAGCTGTTCCCTCAGCTGGGACTCCGTGCTGGCCCACTGATGGTGGAGGGCGATGAGTGTCTCCTGGTTATGGCCGTGCTGGCTTTCAAGCTTCATTGTCACATCTTTGAGCTTTTCCTCTGTAATATACAGTTTGGTTTCCAGGGAATGGATGATGGAGAGATAAGTCTCAGAATCGCTCGTCCCCGATGAGGGGTAACCCAGAGCTGGCTCTGAGGACATGCTTTCTTCAGACAGAGATCTGTCCTGGCTTGTGTCTGAAGAGGTACTGCTTGTCCAGTTTTTCTCTGATCCATCCGGATGGATGTATTTTTGACACTGGATGCTTGAAAAACGGATCCTTTGCCTCTTGGCCCCCATGATTCCTACATCAGGCTTTGCTAAGGCCTTCTGAACCAACTCTTGGTCCTGCAGCTCTACAACTTTAGATGGGGAGCCAAATTCCTCCACCTGCCTCTGAGTGGTCTCAAGAACCTCATCCTCCTCCTCCTTCAGTGCATAAGTCAGAGCTGGGAGGACATCCTGAGTTTGCAGAACCTGCCCCAGCTGAGATGGATGACTTTCGTCAGCCTCAAGACTGGGGCCAAGGTCTTCTGCCTCCTCAGCACATGGACCTGTGCCCACACTAACTAATTTCTTTAAAGCCTCCTCCTTGGCCTTTAGCTTTACTTTAGTCTCCTCTAAACTGCTATCTAAAGCAACCATTTTAACCAAAGCCTCACTGAGATCCTGATCTTTCTTCTCCACAATTCTCAAGTGCATTTCCTTAACGTGTCTCAGCTCTTCTTCTTTCTCTTTCAGCACCTCCTGCACCCCTCGGAACTGATCCGACACCTCCTCAAACGACTGTTCCAGATTGTGGTAGTTGGTCTCTTCCATTTTCAACTTTGCTTGTAATTTTGCAACTTCGTTATCTGACTCGGCCACCTGATTCATGAGCTCGTGGAATCGGCACTTGATCTGATCCCTCTCTCTTTCGAGCTCCTTGATGTGCTCAGCAAGTTTTTGGATGCTGGCCTCCTTCATGGCCAGCTGCTCCTCCAGCTGGTGGACGAGCTCGCTGCCTTCGAACTTGGCGCTCAACTTCTCCTTCTGCAGAATCTCCATTTGCTGCTCGCTGTTCTGCAGCTGGTTCTCGTACTCGTTGGCTTTTTCCTCCACCTCCTTCAGGCTCCGTATCAAAACCTGCTTCTCCCTCTCGCAGCTCTCCAGCAAAGCCTCATAGTTCTTCTGCAGCTTCTCCTCCATGAGGACCCGCGCCTGCTCGCTGGCGTTCAGCTGCCCGCTGAGGTCTGCGATCCTGTCCTGGAGCCGCTGCACTTCCTTCTGGTGGTCCCGCTGCAGAGCCTGCTGCATCTCCAGGTCCCGCAGCTCCTGGGTCTTCTCCAGCAGCAGAGCCTCGGCGCTCTTCAGCTTCTGCTCGCTGGCCTTCAGCTGGGAGCTGAGCGCGGCCTCGCCGTGCTGCCACTCCTCCAGCTGCTCTTTGGCTTTCTCCTTCTCGCTCCTCAGGTCGCTCTTGAGCTTGGCCAGGGTCTGCTCCTTGATGGCGAGCTCGGCCGCCGCGTTACTGAGCCTCGCCTGCAGGCTCTGAATCTCGGCCTCGTGGTGCCGGATCACGTCCTTGGCCTCGGCGTAGCTGCGCTTCAGCGACTGAATCTGCTGATTGATCACCTCTTGACGCTGGCATTGGGCTTCCAGCTCGCTTTGGAGGTCTTGGTTGACTTTGTGAAGCCTCTGCCAGGCACCTGATGGCGAGGCGGCCACCTCGGTCTTAAAAAAATTGATTAAATACTAGATTAGTAACACTCTTGGCTCTCCCTTCTGAGTGTCACACCTCTGGCCAGGCAGGCCATGGAAAAGCTCCTCGCAGCGACTTGGCTGCTACCCATTGCTCCAATTGAGATGATTTGTTCTTGGCACAATTTGGTTTGTTTAACCAGCTTTTTATTATTTTTTTTATTTTAATGAGCGACAACTGCTTTCCAGTAACAGAAAACATTGACCACGACATCAAAACAGCTGTACAGTAACAGGCTAAATGGAAAAAAAAATAAAAATAAACCCAAACTCAAACAGAATCCAAAAAACAATGAAAATGAAACACCAGCAGTAAAACGGAGACAGACAGACAAAAGAAAAATGGCAAGGATGAGGAGGAGATGGAACAAGGTGGAGGAGAAAGGGACTGCTTTTTTTTTAGCGAGTTTGTTTGTTTGGTTGTGAAACAAAAAGTGCACAGTTCAGGTAACACAGTCCTACCGACCAAAAGCAACAACAGAAAGTGAGGTGACAGCAAATGACATCACATCCCACCCAAACACAGGGCGACTGGCCAGCCGTCGTGGTGGCGATGTCATTTTTGTGCCTGCCAAACAGGACTGAGTGGCTGCTCGTCACATTAGAAAGACGTTGTTATGCAAAAGCTTAGGGCTAGGGAGGATCTAATTTCTCTACCTGCAAGATAAAATAAACCAACAAAGGACAAAATAAAAAGCCCGACAAATGGAGGGAAGGAAAAGGTGTGATGAGAATGTAAAAATGAAAGAAACCAACCTTTGTGAGATTCAAACCAAAGCAATGGAGCATGCAAAGAGAAAACTCACAGAAAGCGTCATGCAAAAGGCGACAGAAATTATGTATCTTTAAAAAAAAATACACAGACAGGAAGAGGCGAGAGAAGCACAGCGTTAAGCCTAGGAATTTGGCCTGCCTTGCTGTACTCTGGTTGCTGATTAAGGAAAGCCCACAGATGTGACACTCAGTTATGTTAAGTTAAATTTCATGCTTTACACCGAAAACATGCAAGAACATCCGCCCGGGACAGGTTAGTACGTGCCCCCTCCCACCCACAGTGGCCGGAGCTGGGGGGATGTCTCCAGCTCATTTTCTAGGAGCAGGAGCTCCTGGTGTTTCTCCCAGTAGGGATTCAAGGTTAGGGTGCCCTGCCCCGAGGAAGCTCAGAGCAAGAGAGGGGTTACACGAGGCCAGAGAGGCTTTGGTGCATGGCACATGCATTGGAGGGTTGGCTCAGCACTGCCTCATGGAACAGGCAGCACATGGGGGTCCCTGTGGGGCTGGTCAGGCTGCCAAGGAGGGGTTGGTGCCTCCCAGGCAGCTCAGGGGGGATGGGCTTGGCAGCAGTCAGGCTTCTCCATCTGCCTTCCTCACAGACAATGCAGGAACCTCCCCAAAATCAGGCACTAACGGGGGGGATAGGGGGCACATGAAATTCAGAGGGTTTGTCCAAGAAAATGCTGTGATGTTTGTCTGCAGTCTGGGGCTGCAGAATTCCTGCAGCGGCTCCACTCCCTCCACCCCAGCAGGGTTTGGTGGGGTTACTCCCTTCTACAATAGGACTTTAATCCCTCTGGCTCCCAGGAAACACAAGGGAAATCCCCAGAACAATTAGATTGGAGCAGGCAAAAGCTTCCAACCTTTCCAAAAACCCTCTCCAACTTCCAGGTCCAAGTTTGGGTCACTTCTCACTTCAGCTCAGCCTCTCTGCAGGCTTCCCCTCTTGCCACCCCTCCTCGTATCGAGGCACTGTGGCCAACTTCAATCTGATGGTGGATTCAGCATCCAGCTTTTATCCCCATTCCCTCATTTTTCCAGGCTCCAGGCAAAGGGAGGTCAGACGCCTCTGCCCCAGGAAAGTGGGAGTTAGTTACTCTTCCAGCTCTGCCAAGTGAAAATGGAACTCCTCCAAGCAGGCACTGTCAGCTCGGAGACTCCAGAAATGAATTAATTACTCCTCCTGGGAGATCATGGGCAAGGAAGGCAAGATGTCCCCCTCCCTGGGCTGGCTCCACTGCCTGTGCAACTTCTTCAGGGGAAATCTTCCTGTGAGAAATAAGGATGCAAGGTTTGGCATCGACACTGGGTTTGCTGCCACGGGAGCGCAGCGTGTGGCCATGCACGGCCACAGCCAGTTTGGTCAAGTAGATTTGAGCAGGTCAAAATGCTGCCCCTGCACAGAAAAAGACCATGGACCCCTGAGAGCAGCCAGAAGCTGCCTTGGAGGTGCCACGACTTCCTCCAGGCACGAATGTTCCCAGAGGAAGGGCTGGGAAAAACCTGCTTTGTTTGGACAAGGGGAGGAAAGGTTTCCCCAAAGACCATCCCGTCTCTTTTGCCAGATCCTCCAAAACTCATTTGTAGGCTTTTCTGAGGAATCTTGTGACAGCAGAAACTATCAATGTGATCCAAGATAACAGGTCATCCCAGTGCAAATGCCACTCTGGCTGGAGGGAACGTGCCCAGGAGGTACATCTGAGTGTCCTGTGTTTGCCCGTGTAACGGGTATGCAAAATCCCCGGCCAGGAGCAACTGGTGAGTGAGCTATGGGACACTTGGAAAGCCTTGTGTGCACCCCACTGCCTGAGGGGAGCATCTAGGGCACAGAAAAGGGAAAACAGCTGTTGCAAAGCAAACACAGTATGGGATGGATCAGAGATGGACTTCGCTGAGGTCCAATCTGTCCGGCTGTTTTGTTTTCCCTTGGGGAGTCTAACAGGTAATGCTACCTTCTATTCCATCCCAGATCACAGGTTTCCATAAGCAGATGACTGGCAGTGCTACAGAATTACCCATGTTTGCAAGCAAAGTCAAATCTCTCGGATCTCAGTGGCGGTGACCCAGGATGCCCCCACAAACACTGCAGAAGGAAGTCCACCAGGGATCCCTCAGGCACAGGGGAAGATGGATGTCCCTCTCCTCCCTGCTCTCCTACCTGCAACACGTAGCCCTCCCGGGCGCTCTGCTCCCGGCCCAGAGCCACTTTCAGCTGATCCTGCAAGTGCCGGTTCTGCTCCAGGAGATCCAGGGCCTCCTTCTGCTTCTGCTCCAGCTGGAGGGACATGAACAGAGACATCGTCCAGGGAGTGGGCAGGGGATCAGCCATAAGGAACAAGCGGCTCAGAAGGGACACAGAGCAGAATTAACAGAGCTTTTGATGGCACCGCTGCTCTGCTCTGCTCTGGGACCTGGATTTCATTTTGCCAGGAAAACCCCTCCCCTCTGAAAGAAATTATTTATACAATAGTGTAATTTGTAAAGCTCACTGCAGCAAAGGATGAACAGCACTAGCTTGTGCCAGGCACGGCCCTGGCAAATCCCAGCCCAGTTCAGCTCTGTGATATTCCTGGTTACTCCACAGGAAAAGGTTACCCCTTTCATTCCCACTAATACACCTTAATCCCAACTAACAACAACCTTTGTTATCCCAGGCACGGAACTCTTCCAAGTGAGTTGAGTCTCCTTCATTCTTTTCCAAAAATCTTAAGACTATTTGATGTAGGCTCCACAAAAAGAGAGCCATTGTGGTACGTGCTGCAACTCAAAGCACTTTATAACTGCAGACACAAATCTCTATAGCTGCAGAGGCACAGAGGATTAGGAGCTTGAATTTGTAGTCTGGTGGATGCACCTTGATTGTACTCATATTGTCAGAGACAGGCTGGCTACAACCACCACAAATCAGGCTGTGTTGGCTGGGAGGGGTAAGGAAGTACCAGGGCCTAAGAACAGCCCTTTCTGCAGCTGTGGGAAACTTGAAAGCTGCTGGCAGGGCTGAACAAGAATGGATGCAGATCTCTGCCCTGCCAGCTCCCCAAGGAACCTACAGGACCCCTACTAGTTGCTATTATGAAGGAGGACTACTTACAGCTATTTTTAAGCCTATCTCAGGCTCCCTACGGTCACCCAGAGACCATTCTGGCAGGCAGCCTGCACCCTACACACCCCTTTACCTCCTTCTCCAGCAGCGTGGTCAGGTGCTGCTTCGCCAGCCCCTCTTCCCGGTCCTCGGCGTGGGCCAGGTGCAGGGGCGTGATGGGGATCTGCTTCTCCTCCCGCAGCGGGGTGGTCTCCACCTGGTGCCAGCGCTGCTCGATCTCCACGTGGACGTTCTGCGGTTTGATGTCTGCTGGGACAGGGAGGATCCTGTCCACCTCCATCCTCAGCGCCTCTTCTGACCCTGCCCCGTCCACGGCATCGATCATCTCGAAGCGCTTGCGCCGCTCCTCCCGCCTCCGGGCCCGCTCCCGTTCCAGCTCTCCCGGGTCGGCGTCGGTGGCTTCGGCGTCCCTGGGGAAGGCGGCCGAGCCGCCACCAGAGGAGTCTGCAGCGTTGGCACGCTCCTGCACCAGGGCCTGCTGGATGGGGCGAAATTCAGCCCAGTCAAAGGTCTTGGACCGTCCTTCTCGTCGGCGTTCCCGGGCACGGCTCCGTTTCTGCTCCGTGTCCAGCTCGGCTTGTTCCGCATCCGGCTTCTCGCTCGGCTTTGGACTGGTCTCGAAGGAAGAGCTTGTTTTGCTTTTCTCTTCTGGCAGCGAGCTGCGAGGACAGAGAGAGGGTGAAGGAAAGTGTCAGTGGGTGCTGGAGACAGGCAGGTGCTCCCATGCATGCCTCGAAGAGCCAGGTGGAAAAGGGCTGCTGGAAGCCCAAGCCAATGCCACGTGGGTGCCCCCTGCCCCTCTGTCTCCCCTCAGGCGCAGGAGCTGTTGCTGCCCTTCCCCAGGTTGTGCTGGTGTGCAAAGCCTTGCTGCAAGTGGCCCTGGCTGCTCCTGGGACATCCTGGCACCCAGAGAGTGGCTGATCCCAACCTTGCTCCTCCTGGGCAGCCTCGCTGGGGCCAGTGACCATGACCAAGCAGCAACCCACAGCTGAGGCAGCGATCCCCAACTGTGCTGTCAGAGGTTCCAACAGCTCCTGCAGCCTCCCGGCTGTGGGGCTCCATGCACACCCCAGCTGGCACGGCCATAATCGTGTGCTTGTGGGGAAAGATGCCACCAATCCCACCAAAGCCAGGCTGGCTTTGGAGCTGTGGGGCAGAGAGACACAGAGCAGCTCTGAGAGTCTTGGGAAACAAGGGAAAGGTTCCCCTGCAGCTTGGAAAAGTATTAACGGGTTCGTAACTTCTCCGTGCCACTGTCTGCCCTGAAGGCACAGATCTCCCCAGGGCACCCAGCCCTGCAGGCAGCACAGGCAGCCCCCTTGGTACTGGGCAGTCCCCCTGGCTCTGGGCAGCCCCCTGACATGGGCAGCAAGGAGAGCACGTTACTCAACACATCACGGAAATCACTGAAAATGCCAATTTCTCAAGCAAGGAATGATTTTTAGTGCTGAGTTAGAGGGTTGTGGGTTGAGGGGGGAGACATACTCATCAAGCAGGGGAAGGTAATATGGGAAGACAATACCATTTCTAACCTACAGATCATCCAAAATGCAGTATTAGCTTATTAAATATGGACATGCCAGCCCTGTAACATGCAGATCAAAATTAAACAAGAAAACAGCAGTATGCTAAGTCCGTGGAGGAAGCCTGTCCTAAGGGAGTAGTGGACACTTGCTGAACTCTCTTTGCTACCCAAAGCTCCAAAAGCTGCCTCCCAAGGCACAATCCTGCTGCTCAGGCTGACTCCTGGCTCTCCCTGCTTCCAATACAGCCACAGCATCCCCAGCCTACAGCTCTTGCAGAAACTCAAAAAGGTTTCTGCAAGAGCTGAAAAGCAGCTCACTGGGCCCTTCACTACAGGCCCTGAACCACGGGACCACATGCATGGGGACTGCCGTGATCAGGAACAGCAGCAGCAGCAGCAACAGCGGCATCACAGCTTCTCCCACCTCAAAAACACACCCCAGCCCCCAGCCAAGAACCTCATGGATGTGCATACGCCCAAAACAAAGGATGGAGCAGAAGAGATGGCTCTGTGTGGGTTAGTATCTTCCGATGCACTGTCATCCAGCAGCAAACCACAGGCTCAGCAGAGCTGGCTTTCAAGAGACTCTGGCAGTTACAGGCTAAAACCAGCTCAGAGATAATTCCTTCTTCAGTGCTGTCACTCGCAGCTAATAAAATAAACCCAGAAGGCACGAAGATGAAATGTCACTGCTCCTCACCCATGATACTGCACGACTCCAAAGCCAGGCTCTCAATCTGGAGTCAGTTAGTGATTACAGCTGCATTTTGAAGTAAAGCAGGGATGAGACTGAGTCTTAAAATGGCAAAGAGTGTTAGGAAAGAAATGGGGGTCCTGGGGCCTGCCATATGGTGTTGGGACACAGAAACTTTGCTGCTCTAAATCCCACGTGGAAGAATCTTGGCATTTCTAGAGGTGACATCTCTCACGAGCTCAGTTCTCCTTTGCTGCTTTCCAAAGGGCACAGGACGTGGGTCAGGGAGCAAAGGGATGGCCACTGGGAACCAAGTGAAGACACTCAGAAAGCTGACCCAAAGTTCCTCATTTCATCTCCTGCAAGTGCCCCACAGCTATTAATTCTGCTCAGCCATTTCACATCTCCTCCATCACAGGGAAATTAATTCGTATCACATAGGAAGGGGGTGGCTCTTGTCCCCCAATGGTATTTATAGGTCAAAGTAAAAAGGCTTTTTCTTTAATAGGGGTGGGTGTGGGAGTGCTGCAAGCTGACCACACTGTGACAAGAAGTGCACAAAGGTTGCAGGGAACTGGGGAGCACTGGGGAACCCAGCCTCACAAGGGCTGTGAGCTCAACATGGATCCAGTTCTGAAGCAGCCACTTTCATTCATGGGGTTGTTTTCTATTTGCCCCATCATCATTAGCAGACTGTAATTAGAGCCTCTGCAGATTGCAGGGCACTGCCGAGGCCAGGGAGTAGTGCAGCATCTGCTCCCCATGCCAGGGGCTGACACATGCAGCAATGTAAACCATCATTAGGGCTCAAGAAGCCAAGCCAAGGTGTGTTTGGCTGGGTGGAGCCATGGCAGCAGGTTCCCAGAGGAAGGAAGGGCTGCAGGTTCCCAGCCAAGGGCTGCAGGAGCGTGTGGGGTGGGTGAGCACTGCTCCCCTCCCAGCACACTGAGCACAACACCCTGCCCGCCCCTGGCCACGCTGTGCCAACGCCTGGCACCATTCCATGCTGAGCCTTGGGCAGTTTGTCCTTCAACCTTCCAGCAGCCCCCTTCACCCGCTGCTTCCCGGGTGCGGAATGCAACGACATCCCAAAGCCAGGTGGGATGGGCTGGGATACCCCACGCTGCTGCAAAGGGCTGCCAGGCAGGCAGCAGTGAACACAGCCCTGCTCCACACACAGCACAGGACTCCTCAGCAACGTGACCAACCCACGCCAGCCTCTACCCCATCCAACACCAGCTTGGTGGGAAACGACAGAAGCACACACATCACTCCCTTTTCCCAGCTCAGGATTTCCCAGCTCACGGTCTGTTTGTGCAGTGCAACAAGTTACTGCCCAACCAGGACCTGCGCCTGGACCCTCTCAGAGGGAAAGCCAAGTGAAACCACTTTGTGTGGGCTCGGAGCAGGTGCAGACAGTGAGCACAGGGCTATCGTGCTGCAGTAACCTGTGAGCAACCATAAATACATCTGGCTCTTTAAAGGCAGAGAGGTCCCCTCAAATTTCCTTGGTCTTCATCTTCTCATCTAGTCACATCGGAAGATACCAGTGTGGGGAAATCAAGGGTCAAGACCAGGTTGCTTCTTCCCTTCTCTCTGGCTTTTATTTAAAGGGAAAAAAAAAAAAAAAG